>OY735232.1:1568429-1583429 GCA_963457665.1 Thysanoteuthis rhombus | reverse complement strand
CTTCCATCCGTCTTCCCGATTGTGAAGACCTCTTTTCTCTTTTCTTTTAATTAATTTCTTAGAAAGAAGACATTGGTTTTTAATCCGGGATCAAATAACTGCGTCGTGGGTGACGGTGGTGAAAAAATATTTTTTAAAAAGATTTTGTTTTAATCTTTGGTAAAAAATATATATCTCTCTGATTTAAACTCCTGAAAAGTTATGGAAGACCAGAAAGCTCTCAATGGATTGTAGCAAAAAATAAATAACTAATCGATTTTTTTTTTAGTTTTTTTCTTCCTCTTTTTTTTTCTTTTGAGAGGATCTGCTTTGTTTTCTTGACCAACACCAGGCTTATGTAAGCAGATAGTTGTTCCGTATATATACGTATATATACAATATATATATATATAAATATATTAATGGTAATGAGAAAACTCTAGCAGACGCGCGCACACGAACAATACTTAGTAGTTGCACTGATGACAATATGAACCATGGAAAAATGAAGACATCTGTGGAGGAGAATAGATGGATCCAGGATTTCTCTGGAGGTTGATGTTACTGGTGGGGATGAGGGTGTGTCTTGGAGAGAATCCGACGCGATTGTAGCACCAGTAGTCGCTCTTGTTAGTTTAACCCCCTTTCTCCCATTTCCTTCGTAATCCCTTTTTTTTTTTTTTTTTTTGCCTGGTATTTTTTGTTTTCTTTAAAAAAAAGGCTTTTCGAATTTGTAAATCTCTCCTGGGGTGGTGTTTTGGTTTTGAATTGTGGGTATGTGTGTGTGAACTGCTAGGGCACCACGGAGAGTAGACAGTTCAGCAGGAAAGCGAGAGCTATATGACTTCTAGTTCTAATTTTTCCCTAGCTCAGTGGAAAACATAAACAACAACCGCACCTCCAAGCGAAGCACCGACATACGAATCTCTTTTATTTCTCTCTTTCTTTCCGAATTTCGCTCTTCACTCACTCAGTATGTATTCGATCCTCCGTCTTTTTATCGATTTCTCAACTCAACCGACAGAAGAAGAACTCTTTATTATAACTTTCTTTCTCTTTCTCCCTACATTATCCAACGACTTGCTAGCTTGAATTCGACTACGAGTAGACAACAGCAGCAGCACTCAGCCAAAGGAATTAAAGTGTTCTAATTTATGGAGAGAGAGAGAGAGAGAGAGAGAGAGAGAGAGAGAGAGAGAGAATGGGACATGGGAAGAAACAGAGAGAGAGAGAGAGACAGAAGGGACCGAGCGAGATGAAAACCGTAAGAGAAAGACTGAGAGAGAGACTGAGACACGGGGACAGAGAGGGAGAGAGTGAGAGAGAGTGGGAAATGGGAAGGAACAGAGAGAGAGAGAGACAGAAAGGACCAAGTGAGATGAAAACCGAATGAGAGAGACTGAGAGAGAGAGATAGGGCGAGAGAGACTGGGACTCAGAGAGAGAGAGAGAGAGAGAGAGAGAGAGACCAAGAGAGACAAAGACAAAAAGAGGAAGACCAAGTGAGAGGAAAACAGAGAGTGGGAAACACAAAGACAGGGAGAGAGAGAGAGGTGAAACAAAGAGAGACAAAGACACAGAGAGAGGAAGACTAAGTGAGAGGAAAAGAGAGTGGGAGGCACAAAGACAGGGAGATAAAGAGAGAGAGAGACGAAGACTAAGAGATACAAAGGCACAGAGATAGAGAGGAAGACAAAGAGTGTCAGAGAGAGAGAGACGTTTTGCGACCGCGTAACACAGCAAGAGTAAAATTTGCTACATTTTCCCTCTCATTTCGGTGACTGCTCAACTTTGTGTCCGTGTGTGCGTTTGGATTTGAACGAGTTATAAATAGAACTCTTTAGATTCTCGAGTATGAAGTTCAGTTTATACAATATCAGGAGTGGATCCAGGATTTTGAGCGGGGGGGGGGGCAAATTTTAAAATGTGTTTTTTTTTCACTTCATCTACTTCAAGTTGGGCAATGAATGTAATTAAGTTTTTTCTATGTTTTACAAAATTCATTTACTGAGATATTCAAAATTTGTTCCTTAATTGTACTCTGAGTAGGGGGAATGGGCCTGACCCCAGGATATACATGCATATGATTTCTATAGGTATCTTAGTATATATATATATATATATATATATATATATATATATATATATATATATATATATATATATATATATTGCGTTATATAATCATTCAGTCGGATCATATATCCATTTATCAATTACATAATTGTCGCGCTGATAGAAACAAATGAAACAGATATAGACCATGAATGAGCAAAAAAAGAATTCACAGTTGAAACAGTTATTTGGATCTTTGCATTGCCAGTGGCTGGTAGTAGGTTCGATTCCTGCAGCAGCCCCATTTTCTTTGATTGTTCATTCCATTTACCTTATCTAAGGAGGGTGATTCATTAATGGTGTAATGACGGGAGATCATTTCGAATAACAGTTTCAATATAGCATAGCGCAGTTCATAATCATTTTGTCGGATCATATATATCCATTTCTTGATACTATGTACACATATATGATCAAGAAATGGATATATAACTCGACAGAAATAATTATAGATGCTTTATATTACTTTGAATCTCTATTCGAAATGATCTTCCGCTATTGCACGGTGATTGTATCATTTGGCCCACACAGCTTGAATAGAATGAACAATTTAAGATCCTTCCTCAAAGAGTTTTAAAAGTAAAATAATGCATATATGTGTGTGTGTGTGTGTGTGTGGTCTGGAAAGTTTTTCAGATTTAAACTCCTAACATTGAAAAAAACTTTTTTCAAAAAGTTTTTGTGTTACATCAGTCACTTATTTCCAAAAATCTGTCAATGTGATTTTTTAAAAATATTTTACATGTACTTTGTTATTATGGTACTAAGTGTAAATTTTCTTTTGTTGGGATCATCAGTTGTACACTATGTAACCGTTTCGGATATTTTATATATATATATATATATATACATATATATATATATATATATATATATATATATATATATATAGAGAGAGAGAGAGAGAGAGAGAGAGAGAGACAGAGACAGAGACAGAGAGAGAGAGGGCACAGGCAAATACCAGTAATAAACCATTTATTGCAATCACTTCACAGTTGAGTACATACGTTAGATTGAAAAAATTATATTGACTTGTTTGTAAGTCGCTATCAGAAACTAACATCTATGGTATTAATAATTTCATTTTCCCTAGTACGCATATCTCGGCACGGGACATAAAATTCATTCTCTAATGTGCAGTCATATTGCCGTTAGGTAATGGTCAACGAACAAGTTAAGCAGATTATTACCACTCCGTTTATTCTGTTGTGAGTTCGATGTTCACTGGGTGCCCAATACTTGTGTCCTTGTTCCAGACTAGGTTAAGTATAGTAACCTTTTATAGCACCTGGCCGTGGAACAGTGGTTAACAACTTAACCTCTCTGACCAATTTGTCATTGTCGTTTATGAGTGCAATTCTCACAAGGTTCTCTAAACTTGTGGCCTTGTGCCGTACTAAGCCAGGCTTTAGTAAATACTTTTAAAAAGTGAAAGATTATCCTAACTTTTTTTGGTTGAATTTCGATAACAAAGGTTTCTTCAGTTTTTGAAGTGGTCTGGCTGACTGACTATGTATGTATCACGCGTACAGGTTGAACCAATGGAGCTAAAGGACTGAAAATTCGAACATTCATTCCTTAACGTGTCATGTTTATTTTAAATATCCCCCATGATAAACTTTTATTGTAAGGGTTCAGTTTGCTATGTAAGTTTATGCTAAATATATCTCTTATTTTGGGGAAACTCTAACTTTTTCAGCAATCACTGCCCAGCAAAAGGCGAGAGAAGTAACTAATTCATTGATCACCCTTTTCTCCAATTTTAGACTGATCATCCCCAGCATGATATGCTGCCAAAAGTCGTTGGTCAGGTTTCCATTGAGTGACTAACCAGAACTGTTATCTTTATTTCCAGTTTCAAGATTACTCTTCATATTTATTAGTCACCTTTCATTGCAACTTTTACTCAGACGGATTTCCCTCCGGCAGTGAGCAAATCAAATGAATTAAGTCGAATGTAAAATGTAGTCATGACATTAAAAATAATGATTCATCTAATGAAGATAAATAAAATGTGCCTGACTGCTGCAGGGACAAACTCCACTTACATTCTTCCTACTGAAACTATTGTATTGTAAATATAATCAATACATCAGAAAAATAATTTTTTTTTGTATCAGTCTATTTAATTATTGGAATGAAATAAGCCCTTGTGTATCTGTGAGATGAATTTAGGTTAATTTAGCTCAGTCGGTTAGACACGACTACAAATTAGTTGGTCGTGATTTCAAATCTGGATAGCGGAATGTTAATTTTTACTCCCCAAAATTTGGTGAGGATAAATCTTGTTATTCTTGTTACGGTATAAAAACAAAGTCAACCACAGGTTTGAATTGGAGTTAGACAAAAAAAATTCATTATACACTAATTTACTCTGATCAGTGTCCTCATGTTGGGTGAAATAGTCACAGCGTTTTAGCTGTTGTACCGTTCGAGATGTGTGACTATAATAACAACCAAGATGGGGACACTAATCCGATTAAATCATTTTATGATAATGATAATTCACCATCTAAGAAGTTCAGACTAAAATGAAAGTTAACGTATAATCCGCGTTTTTTTTTTTTTTTTATTGTTTTTTTTCGTCATTTCTTCTGTAGGACTGATCTATCCATGTCATGGACGTTATGCTATTTGTAAACGGAGAGTAACGAACGTTCCTTCTCTTGGCTTTCGTTCCTTGAAACAGAACCCACTCAACGGTACACACGCACATTATATATGCATCTACTACGCTGGATGAGATGAAATGCAGCATGTGTATGCGTGCTCATGTAGTAGTAGTAGTAGTAGTAGTAGTAGTAGTAGTAGTAGTAGTAGTAGTAGTAGTGAAGCCTCTGGCTCATTTTGAAAAATGGAGCAAGGGTGGAGGAAGAGTTACGAATATGAAAGAAATAACTAAATTCTGATGCTCGGTTCCATTTGGAAAGAGGGAAAAGAGGGGAAAAGTGAATTGAACAAGGAGACAGGGGAGAAGAGGAAGGAGGAACAGGAGATGAGAGAGGAGAGGAGGGAGATGAAAGAGGAAGAAAGAGAGGAGAGAAAAAAGGATATGGAATAAGAGAGAAAGCGGAAGAAATTCGCAAGAGAGGAAGGAAGTGAGAATCAGAAAGAAAGATAGAGAGAAAAAAGAACGTAAGAAAGAAAGGAGATAAGAGAGAAAAAGAAAGACAGAAAGAAAGAGAAAGAAGGACAGAGAAAAAGAAAAATTGAAAAAAGAAATATATATAGAGAGAGAAAGAGATGGAGAGAGAGAGAGAGAGAGAAAGGCAAAAACGAAAGAAGAGAAAGACAAAGAAAAATTTATTTCAATAGATGAATATTGCCTAATGGCGAAATATCTGACTTCTTGGTAAAAATGGTAAATAAAATCTGGAATATCTTAAATAAATCGTGAGTTGAAGGAGTTAGGAATTTACAGGCAGTTTAGCAAAAGCTAGGAACCGTTGCTTCCCCTTTCTTTTCCTTCTATGGAGAAAAAGCTGAGCAGAGTTTGAAGGGTCGTCGGATTTTTTCAGTGCTTACTGCTGCTGATATAACCTGGAAACACGGCTTCTGAGAGGTGGGTACAGCCGGTACATCGCCCCGGGACCCAGATGGCCAAGGAGGGGACCGAGGGTTTCGGGGGTAAAGCTTTGTATCGAAACTTAGAAGTCGATACGTTAGGACCATTAATGAGAACAAATCTGGTTAGTCACTCAGCATAAACTGTGACATAACCAAATGCTGTGTTGTGGGTGATCAGAAAATTGAAAATAGGGGCGATCAATGGATAAGTTACTTCTCTCGCTTTTTGTTGGGCAGTGATCACTAAACAAAAGTCCGAAAGTGTGAATGCTGCCGGAAACAAAATAAGGACTAATTTAGCATAGACTTACATTATAAATTGAACCGTAAACTGAATATTGTGTGGACTGACAGACAAACATGAGTGAATAAATATCCTCTTCGAACAAGATTGGCAGAGGTAAATTAAAATTTTAATTCTGTGATTCAAAATAAGTCCATTAGAGTTATTTTACTTGGAAACCTTCTGCTAGGTCAATGGAGTATGCATGCCAAATTTCTTTGGGAGAATCAGACTTTTAGTATTACGTAGAAATAGATGGATATCAAATCATTATTGTAGATGTGAGAACAAATGCAAACTCTACATTTGTTTTAGAAAGGGGGAAACCATACGTGAAGTGTGCACTCATACACAGTCTATTTGGGGTCCACTCAAACCGTTCAGGCACTGCGTGAAGTCAAAAGTTCAATAAAGAAGTGTTTCAATTCAATCGAAAATCGACCGTTGCAAAACAGAATAATGGATTTGTCCTTCATAAATAACTTATGTAAACAAACAATAGAGAAACCAACAATAACTAACTCAGCTTTAGATTTTTATTAGTATTCGGACCATCTCCATCTTGGTTGTTTTTCATACAACGTTTCGGCCGTTGCACTCTACGGGCTTCATCATGTATCATCTGGTAGGTGGCGGGAAGTAACGAACCGAACCCTTTATTTATCCGACGACGGGTATATTGACTGCACCCCCCTCTTAGCATTAGTAGTATTATTATATTGTCTCACACTAGGATTAGAACCTAGAACCATTAGATTACTTTGCAGTTATTCTGTCTGATGCTGTAACCACTACGCTATGTGTCCATTATTAATAGAAATAATAATAATACCTCATCTCAAAAATTCAGAGATATATCAGCTTTAGATGTTTAACATGGTAAAATGAATAGAATGAACCTAAAATCTCTACTCAGCTTTTTTTTACAACTTAAGCGCTTCTTTTCGTTAATTTTCACATTTACTAAAAACAGGTATACCACTTTTTCGAAAAATGGGAAAGACCTACATTTGTACTGGTTTCCTCCGCTGATAAATGGTCGAAAGCGAAGAAACATTTATCAATAATTTATATGGGAACAATTTTTTAGTGTTCGCAAATGACCCCTTTCTGTCCGTCACGATGTCTAATGTCGAGGTTCGCCATCTGATGTAGTTGATCTGGCAGTCTTGAAATACGACAGTGTGCTCAACTGGTTCTCCTCACGCCTGTTTCAAATCATACAGTTCTATATGGGTGCAGCAATGTCAATCGTAAGTTGAAAGCCAGGATTTAAAAAGCTGATTGCCAAAACAGATGAGCCCCTATCCCGTCCTGCCGAATAAAATGGCACTTCACATATCCCACTTTTTAGCCTTGGACCTACAGGGCTTGCCTTAGGAGCTGCGGGACCCAAATGGAAACATTCTTAGTGGGGCTGCAGGCCAAGGTTTGTACAATCTTAGAGAGATGAATAAAGTATATTTTAGACTATATCTTCACGGTAGGATGGAATCAAATCGAAATGTGTACTTAAATAATTTCTCACACCATTCGATTACTAATTGACATATCATTTGATACAGTAAAAAATTAAAAATCTCCAAATTATGCTAGACGAGCTACACGAAGCAAGAAACATGAACTTCAGCAAAACAAATGTCATGTACAACAAACACGTCGAGGACACCAATACAATGATCAAAATCGAAAACGCAGAGCTGGAAAAAGTAGACCACTACATCTACCAAGGACAGCGAGTCTCCCTGAATCGAAAGAATCACATTAGGTTGGTAAGCTTCCGGTAGAGCAATGTCGACTTTCAAGAACAAGAAAATCCCACTTGTCCTAGAAAGAAGGGTGTACAACCAATGTATTCAATTGAGAGTCATCTATGGGGATGAAACATGGAACCTAACCAAAAGCTTGACCCTCAAACTGAAAACCATGCAACGTGCACATGAGAGAATCATGCTCAACATCACGTTGACAGATCACAGGATAGCACAGTATATCAGAGATAAGAAAGGAAAACTAGATATTATAGAGACACAGAAAACTCAAATGGCAATGGGCTGGACATGTTGCAAGAATGCCGGAAACTGCTGGACATCACGACTCGTAATGTGGATCCCCAGAGATCATGTGCGAAACTGTGGCCGTCAGAAAGTAAGATGACGTAACGAGTTGGATAAATTCAGAAAGTACTGGCTCTGCGATGCCCATGATAGAGAAGTCCGGCGAATCTTGATGAAGGCCTGTGTCCAACAACGGATGCTAAAAGGCTGCTGCTGCTGCTGCTGATGATGATGATGATGATGGAACTAACACAACTGAACTTTTCAGAATTCAGAAGAAAATTAAAGTACTATCCTCTGTAAAACTAGCAATGGAGTCTTAAATGTATGTTATAACATGTTGTGTGTATTTGACAAGATTATGGTAGAGTACCTCAGGGTACCCTACTCTTTGAATGTGAGGCCAATCGACTTACAATTGGTCCTAGGTGCCAGATTAAGCGATATCAAGTGAATATCTATATCAGCTAAGTCCATTTTTTTATAGGCCGTAAAATAGTTTCTGCATTCTATAAGGATTATGATTTTCAGGATATAATTTTGTTGATATTCTTTTAATTTATCTTACTTTACAACCTCGAGGAACTATCTTTGTTTTTCTTATCGACTTATATGATGAATTATGTGATTTTCTTGGTTCTCTGGGCGTAACCATGGACTCTTCCATTTTTTCAATTTTGGAGATAAAAAAATATTCCCAACCCCCCATTTGGAATAACGGACTCTTCCACTGAAACAGTTTTTTGTCTAGCTTCTTTCCTGACAAAACACATCCGATAGAATTCAAATAAAGGTATTTCCTGCTTATCGGAAGTTCTCTTCAAACCATTTTTTAGCTTTTTCGAAAAAACGACAAAAAACGAAAGTAGCGTTCAGCTTTTGTTTTACAGCAAGCTGTCAGAGAGACAGCACACGCCCTCTTCCTCCCCTTCTACACTCCAGTCACCAGTAACCCTAGCACCACAACTTCCGATCGATCATTCTGAGTACCATCCTCACCATTTGGTAATTGCTTCTTCGGTTAACGCCATTCCGGCAACAAAAAGGATTTTATAGGAAAGCTGTGCTCTCAGATAGCTGGGAAATCTGTATATTTGCGAAGTTTTCCACGGGGTTTGACTAGTTTGATAATAATTATAAAACTGATTACGTATAAAAGAACAACGTAGTTCGAAGGAAGCGACGTACAATAAGAAGCTTGTATTAACACTACAGTAAATGAAATACTTGAATTGACGCAGTAATATCTTTAATTTCAGGTGGGTATTTAGTTGTTGCCCCTGTCAACAAATCCCGTAAATGTTAACCTCTTTTAGAACTTCACCGTTCATTCTTATGGCTTCTGGGGACTTACCGTTGGTTATTACTTTCGACTTTTTTTTTCTATTCATCATCAAAACTTTTTTCTCTCCTATTTGGATCAGTCCATATGTTTGTCATACTTTTGATGCTTCTGACGTCAAGGAACCATCATCAGCGAATCATGAGTGACTTGATTATTCTCCGTCTATGTTTATTCCCATTCCCTCCCAGTCAGTTTTTTCTACAGATGCTTTCAAGGCTTGCTTTAGGTGATATTGTATCCCATTGCTTTACCCTTTTTCTTTTATCTGAATTGTTTGTAGCTTTATGTAGCCTAATTATTGCAGTGCCATTCTTGTATATGTTCTGAATGACTTGTATCTAATTCTCCCTAACACTTTGAACCCATGGGACAGTAAACGCTGTAGGAAAAGACCTGACACAAGATGGAAGGATGCGATAAAAGGTTCGTCGGTATGACATGGCAGGGATTAGCGCAATTACGGTCGTCATGGAAGGAGACGAGGATGACCAATTGTCCAGCTTTGGGCTTACAGTGGTTGATGATGATGATTGAAAATCCCTGTATACGGGTGCTGTCAGACGTGGTCAGTATTTTTCTACGGCACACGTATATATGCAGTAAGAAAACGCTGGAGACATATTTCATCCAAAATTCTTTTGGGTGTCATTTCCTTGGGCGTGTTCTCAGGTGTCATCATATGTTATAATTCAATTATCTCCAGAGAACTGCAGCTCCTTCTGCAAGTCGGTTATAGTCGCAGGCTGCACGAGACCACTTTATGGACCGCGTGTGGCCCTCAAGCCGTGTATTGGACAGCACTAATCTATACAACTATGAATTAAAGATAACATGATTATTCCAAGATCACGTTGGATACACAGGTTTTCATGTGATCACCGAAGTTAAGCTACGTCGAGCCAGGTCAGTACTTAGGTGGTGACTGCTCGGGTAATACCAAATGCCATGAGTGAGAATGATGAAGTGATTAATTCTAATTCGGGTGATTGTCATTCCTAAGTCTGTTTTCCCATATCACAAGCCGGCAAGAGACATTCAAGACATGAGAAGCCCGGTCTGGAATGGTTGCTGCTGTGAAATCTTTTGGTATTGAGAATCGAATGGACAAATTAGAATTATTGCTTATGTTTAATATGACACAAGGCCACAAATGTGAAGCACCTGGAGTGGATGGAACGAGTAAACTGGACTGCGAGATTAGCTTAGTAATTACAACTAATCGGTTAGGCGCTGTAAAATATCAATTACTAATTACTAATCTCCAGTTGGTCTTGTACAAGGTCCCATATCACAAGCCAGCACTACCTAACGATAGATAACATAGATTTCATATACTAGTTAATCCCAGTGAAAAAGAAAATCACAAATATATTTGGATTTCTCCGAAAAAGAATTTTTTTTAAAAAAGGTACGAAATCCGTTTTCTATGAAGAGTCCATGGTTACAAATTCACGACTGACAACATGGATCCCCAGAGATCACATGCCGACAGAATACAGAATGGAGAGTTGAACTACACAAATTTAGAAAATACTGGCTCTGAGACGCCCACGATAGAGAAGTGTGGCGAATCCTGGGGAAGGTCTATGTTCAACGATGGACGTTAAAAGACTACTACTACTACTACTGACGATGCTGATGATGATGATGATGATGATGATGATTCTTACCCTTGAGTGGGAGAGTCCAGTGTTACGAACAGTGAAGCAAGAGAATCGAACTGTCCATAATTGGAACAGATGATAATAAAAATAAGTATGCAACTTCTTGGAATGCAAAGCACATCGATCTGATACAATAGAAAACAAATCAAAGATTTTGCTCGTAATGACAGAGTTGTTCAACGTCTCCAGATGTAATTTCCGGTTGTACAATGTAAGTTCGATTGGTTGGAAGTTTTAGTTAAGCAAAAGAGAACAATTTTTAAAAAAACATAGTTGTTTCCTGTGTCGCACGACCTATGATGCAATCATTCTTGTCGATTTCTCGAACAAATTATCGTTTGTAGCAATTGTCGGGGGGGGGGGTATTTGCATTCATTTAATAAATAAATATACGGTGAACTGTAATAGCTACAGTTATTTAGTGTAGTAATTTTAAACAAAGGAGACCACTCTTTTTCATATATTTTTTTCAAGATTTATTCGTTCATGTCTGCAAAGGAGGAATTTTCGGAATGCGAATTACGACTTTCGACTTACAAAGTTTTCTTCTCTAGGAATGCGCTACTACCAGACAGGGCATCCTGGGCAAGCTGAATTTCGACGCCCCTTAGACTATCGTATCATCTCATATTCCCCCAAAAGATCAGCCTTCACAGCAAATAAGTTTCCTATTTTGACTTTTTTGTATAGCTCAATTCATCCGTTGTCAACCTTTATATTTATATTTGGAAAGTCATTCTGTCTCAGGACAGGCACCCCTAGCACTTGGAGCCGTGGGTATCTACCCATGTTACCGGTGATTAGGCCAGCCCTGTGCCTCTGTTGAGAGAGAAAAAATTAAGGCGGTTCCCCCACCACACTCCCAAATAACCTCGTCTTTTTTGCCATTCTGCTTCGACAGCTCCCACCTAGAATATCTTGGGCCTTCCCCCTTGACCTCACGGGCCCCGGTGCGATGCACCAGCTGCACCACCACCCCATCTCGTAGGCCCTACTGCGTTCTACTTCCAGATAGCAGGGGGGGAACCCGTACTTGATATCTCTACTCGACACAACAACGGTATCATTCGTAGAAACCGCGTGTGTTGCTTGCTGGTCGCCATCAGAGACCACTTAAGAGAGGAAATAGGAATGACATAACAAAGTCAGAGTTTATGGGAGATAGAACTGCATTTTAAACAAAGGAGAGGAAAAAAGACGGAATGCTTGAAAAAAAATTAAAAGAATTAGCTCAAGGGAGGAAAGAAAAAATGAAAAATGCGTAGGTTTGTAGGAATGAGGTCTGAATTTCAGAAGGAAACTACACATTGAAACTGACAATAAGCAGCTTGTAGAATTCTTTTCCAGTTTAAGCATTTATGAAATTAAACTTGAAACCATTCAAGAATATATTAATGTGCTTGATGCCTGAATTTTTAAATTAATACCAAAAAATGTTTCGGTCGAGGCTGCTTACATTAATTTTGCATTTATTCCCTTGGGAAAGGAATGGATCCACTTTTACTCTCAGTTGTGGGTAAATAACAGGGGGGTCAAGGACAATTAATTCTGTAAGGTGGTCTATCTAAGCGAAGGTTACCCAGACAGAAAAAGAAAACCTTCGAGTAGATTGAGTTTGCGACTACACACCGTAAAACTGATTTGCAACGGAAACCACAAAAGCGGCCCTATGCTCCACAAGGATTTTCCAGGATCAAACGTCTATAAAACATAACTGAAAATGTTGATATTGGAAACTGTAAACCAAAATTGCCACATAAATTGTTAGAAAATGTTTCTTCAGTTTTCAAGTTGGTCTGGTTGGATGGCTATGTGTGTAAGTATTACGCGTACAGCTCGTACCAGAGGAGTCGGGCGACTGAAATATCCAACATTTACTCCTTATATCTACAAAAACCATTTTGCTCTTTTGAAATCTCCCCATGATAAGGTTTTAGGGATGGAGCTTGTGCTAGATTGAGATGCAGTTAGTGCTCAACAGAAGGCGAGAAAGGTAACTTTTTCATTGATCACCCCTTTTTCTATTTTTTAAAACCACTCCCAACTCAGCATGCAGCCAAAAGACATCGGTAGCATGGCAGCTTCTGCTAAGTGACAAACCAGACTTGGTTAAAGGAAACTATTCTTACTTTGAATGATTGATTTTGCATATTTTAAAGAAACAAAAACATATTGCGCAGTGGTTACAGCATCAGACCAATTACCGTAAAGTAATCTGATGGTTCTAGGTTCGATCCTAGCGTCAGACAATATAACAATACTACTAATGCTAAGAGGGGAGTACGGTCAATATACCCCCGACGGATAAATAAAGGGATCGGTTCGTTACTTCCCCCCATCTACTGGATGATACCTGACGAAGGCCGTAGAGTGCAACGGCCGAAACGTTGTATGAAAACAACCAAGATAAGGATGGTCCGAATATCAATAGAAATTTTAAAAAATAAAAACATAGTGAGATACGTTTAACCCATTAGTCATTTATCCCGGAAAAGATGAAAACATGGATTTAGTTGATCACCTAACCTACACGTCATTCCGGTTCAGTCATGTAATGCGAGCTAATTTCGATGTAGTTTTCATACTATGATGACATAATTGTCTGCGGTTGTAAAAGCCAAGGAAATCTCTCTAACTTTAATTTTTCGGAAAATAGAATCAATGAGCCGAGCTTAAACTCCTGCTGAGACAGTTTATGCAAACTTTGCACTAATGTCCCCAGGAAATGCACAAACATATCCCCGATGCTCACTTATGGGTAGATAGCAGGGGAAATTGGCTCTCTAGCCTTCGTCTCCAACGAAGAACGCCGAATTCAAAATCCGGAGAATCCAACCGCTCGTCCAGCGCTGTAAGAGGCTGGCAATGGACTGATTAGGGAACATATTCCCGATATGCGTGCGTAATGGGGTTCTGGTGAAGCTACGAAGGGCTCAGCGAGTCGGAAGTGGATTATTAATTGCTCAAGTAAAAATAAAGTAGAAAAAACGGACGGACGAAATAATCTGACAACCCCCTCACGACACCTGGAGTACAAGTCACGCCTTTGAAAAGCTCGTAATAGGTTCAGGTTAGATCGGAAATTTAGGCCCCATTTTAAACTAAAAACTCCACCTACCATTACTACTATGCAAAAAGTCTTTTACTTACATAACCCTTCTTCGACAGGCTGAGTGGTTACACATTCAAAACATGCACAAATATATCACGAACTGGACTCTAACAAACCGGATTGTGTCAAGGAGCGTCTATTTCAATTCTATAGATATTTCAGTGTATGTTTTCCAAACAGTGCATTATTGGGGACGCCTGTAACAATATGATAATTGATATCACGAACCGTGTTATATCGGGGGATGACTGCGCTGATAGTAATTTTATAGCACCGATATAAGATCAGATTTTTAAAAAAAACTTCCTAAAGAATGTCTGATCGTTTTGTTCTTAGAATTCTTATGACATCATCCGAGATTTTGAAAAAAACAAATAACTGATTGACCATGAAGTCAGGGTCAAGTTCCGCATTGTAATTGTATATAAGATGAACCCCTTCTAAAACATGACACAACAGGCGGAAACTATCCGATTTTGTTTGTTTGTTTTTTTTTACTGTTAGTTAGAGCTTGGGAAAGATTCAAGGCTAAACAGATTCTTTCTACCATATGGAGAAAATCGATTTCGAACATATTGGGGACAGACGTTATTATAGAGATGCGTGTGGGCGCATCCAGAAAAGGTTATAACAAATAATTCTATCCAAAATGAGTATAAGACAAAAGAGTACTCTATTATGATAAGAGGCAGTAAATACAATAGTATTGAACAACTAGCAATCAAAGATGGCGGGGGACTATATCTTTTTTTATAAGCGCATATAGTTATGTGTTTTTATATTTATATACTCCAGCAATCCTGGCCATACTGTTTTGTCTACAGACTTGAAAATTGGCATCCGTACGCCCCAGACCCCTCTAAATTTTACGTTTATTTA
>OY735232.1:1278429-1563429 GCA_963457665.1 Thysanoteuthis rhombus | reverse complement strand
CTCTGAAAATATCATACTCTATTTTGCTATTTTTTCTAATTTCAAACTTTTGACAGCACAAGCCCCCTCTTCCAGCAAGCTGCAAAAATCTGACTGTTTGACTGAGTTGGGACCCAACTCAAGAGATCTATAAGATCGACTGATAAAAGAAAAAACTAGTGAAGATTAATAAAGGCAATGCTTCATCAAAAATATTTGGATAACTTCAGGCTATTACGTCTGTTACTGCTGAGCAAAAATAAGATAATAGAAAAAATAACCAGATTTGATAAAGAAAAATGCTTCATCTGAGAAATTCGAGCAACTTGAGACCAACAACAATCGTTGGCAGGTAATCGTGAAGAAAAAAACCAACCCGCTCACATATGAGATGAGAATTTACTTAGAAATTTCCAGAAATAAAAAAAAATCAACATATAAGAAAAAAAATTTAATCAGTTCACATAATCTAAAAGAAGAAATACTAATAGCACATTTATTTATGAAACAGAGATGGTAGACGAGCCAGCATTAATAGAATTAGAATATTTTTTTTTCAAGCTGGTTATATTTTTAGGCTAGAAATAAAACCATAGAAGAACTGGATTACAAAAGACATCGGTAAACAATGCAAATTATTTTAGAAAACGAAGAATCGTTGATCATACGAAAATATATAAAACTGCGTGCATGAAAATGTTAACAAGTTTACTGCTACCTTCGATAGAGCAGCAAACTGCGCAACAATCAAGCACGTCCTATGCTCAGCGCTGCAAGACAGGAACTGAATCTAGTGCGTTGCCGTTGCTATTTATATTGCCTTAAATAAAGCCGTGGAATGGACGCACATGTGCAGCAGGAGCAATACGCAATACACCATAAATGTTTCTTATGAAAAACTTCCAATAAAAAATGCTTCTAAAAGAAAAATCAATCAAAAATGCTTTTTATGATAATCTTTCAATCAAAAATGCTTCTTACAATAATCTTTCAATCAAGTATGCTTCTAATAATAATCTTTCGATCAAGAATACTTCCAACAATAACCTTTCAATAAAAATGCTTCTTTTAGTGACCTTTCACTCAATAATGTTTTTTATAATAACTTTTCAATCAAAAATGCTTCTTACAATCATCTTTCAATCAAGATGCTTCTAATCATAACCTTTCAATCAAAAATGCTTCTTATAATGACTTTTCAACCAAAAATGCTTCTTATAATAACCTTTCAATCAAGAATGCTTTTTATGATAACCTTTCAATCAAGAATGCTTCTTATAATACAAATTCAATCAAGAATGCTTCTTATAATAGCCCTTGTCACAAATATTCCTAACAAATAAACTAAAAAAGCTTCTTGTGGAAACTTATCATAAAAGCTAATTATAAAAGCTTTTCTATCAAAAGTTCTTGTATAAAAAAAAAGTCTAAACCCCTCTAAAATAAATACCTCTTTGAAAAAAAAAACACTACAAATGCTCCTCATGAAAACCTATGCTTCTTATTAAAACCTCTCTATAACTAATACCCCTATGTAGAAAAAAACTCTCGAATGCTTATGCTCTTCATAAAAACTTATAGATCACCAATGCTTCTCATAAAAATGTATAAATCATAAGCGTTCATTCATCCATTTATGTCTTGAGCCATGTTTTTCAACCGATTTCGCTATATCTAGAAATATGGGGTGAATGAATATGTATCAAAATGTTAACCCAAAAATTGAAAGAAGATCAATTTTATCATAAAGAGTGTTCATATGTTATTTGACCAGCTTTCTTTTATAAGTATACTTTCCATGGCATTTCTTTTTGGGTATTAGGAGGCTGACTATAAGCCAATAGGCATATACAAGTAAAAAGTTCTTTGAAATATTGTCAATGGGTTGAAACGTTGACAGCGAATATGGTCTCACTTAATGATGATAGGGTTCTCAATTTTTTGAGAATTCATTAATGTCAAGTTGATGTTTTCCTGTTCTCTGAAAAAAACCGGAGAAAACTCGAATACTTACACTTCTGAACAAATAAAAATGAGTCATGCACTTTGCATCATTTAAAAAAGATAACAAAATCACAGAGATCATATAAACGCATATTAAGGCCAAATTGGTCGGGAGAAAATTTTAGAACAATGACGAGCTGTGGGAAGCAGTCAGAGATGAATGGAACAACGTTGACGCAGCACTCTGTAAACAACTATTGGCAACTTGACCAAACGGCTCAGTTTTCTGTGGAAAACAAGAGAAAAGCTTTCTCATGCTAATCTGCACTTCACGCACAGATATTGCACGCACTGTTACATTGTCGAATATTTCACCTATAATCGTTAAGTGCAAAAAGAGTTATTGCAAAAAGTTTGATTAAATGAAAGTGGGGCTCATTTTTTGCCCGGGAATGTATACAACAAGCTTCTGTTGGAATGTGGCTCAAATTTCAGCTTACAACAACCATGACGGCAATTGACCCTTTAGGGGGCCCTGGCACATTTGAAAGGGGCCATGGTCTATAATAATAAATGAATTTCCATCTGTTTTGTATACCAGTTTGAAAGGGGGACCTGGAAGTTGAGAACAAAGTTGAAAATATCTGGTTTACAAGATACAATGTTTCAGTTATTTTTTGTTTTGTTTTGTTTTGTTTTTTAATATTTATCCTTGAAGAACATTATCAATTAAAAAAAATTGAAACAAACCAGTTGTTCTATGCATGAATTAAACGATTCGTCCCCTTTTTGTCCACGATGAAGAAGTTCAAGATTGAATCTCTAACCTTGCTGTTCTTTTTCGTCAGTCCTTACCACGTTAAATAATCATAGTTATTACATCTGACCGTTTTTGATCATTAAATGAATGTAAATTTGAAAAGGTTAAGGAAAATTTGGCAACTTCGCTGTTATTGCCTTCTCGGTATAATAACCTAAGGTTAGGTTTAGTCAGTCAGGGCAAATTCCAGTTTTTCCTGGGCTCTGTTATCTTTCTTCATTTACATTAATTTAGCAAGCAAAAATGCGTACAACCATAACGATTTAGTATGGTGGGGTTTAACGAAAAGACCCAGCTCTGTTACACCGAACTTAATATTTGAGATACTTCCACAATACCCCTTGAGTATCAAAGTTTTTAGAAGCACACAAATGTATCAGCTAACATAAATGCTCATTGGCGTCAGGGTGGGCGTATTTGCACGTTCCGAAGGCGATGACTTTTCCAGACACGATATGAAGTTTTTTTCAGATGTCCAACTTTGGTATGCAATCATCTTGTCGTTCCGTTCGACAGGCCAAACAATAGAATCATCGTGAAAATTCATCAAAAGACAATAAAAATTAACATTTCATTAAAATATATCGAAAATAGAATAAAATAAAAACTTACCGCGTCAAGTCATCTTGTCTCAAAAAGGTTCAAAATAAATTTACTTACCTGAAAAAAAGAAGAACCACTTGTTAAAACAAGAATAAAGCTGATCAAATGCAGAATCTTGACGCCAAAATTGATTCAAGTCAAAAGCAAACATTTTCAGATCACACCGTAATGAAAACTTGATTTGATGAAAACAAGGATGAAATATAAGTGTCTCTTCTCAATGTTGTTTCGTGTAGTTAGAGGGGTGTGAATTCTACACTTTGCCTTTTGATTAAATCTAATTAAAGTTTGACTACTGTATATCCTGAAAAAATACGCCTTTGACATGAATCAATTACGGTGTAATCAGAAAAATTGCATGAATCAATTCGGGGACGCAGATACTGCATTTGATCCAAAAAGGTTTCTTTAAAAGTATCTTTTGAGAGCAAAAAATCGATATCTGAGTCTAATTAAAATATCATCCAGTACTTAAAAGTTCAATTAATGAACTACGCGGACAAATATTTTTTTAGTAAGTCGACTTTCACCAAATGTCATAATTTTGATTCGTGTTACATTTTAAGCACAGAAAAGTAGAAAAATATTCACCCAGGTACAAAACAATCTCGGACATAATACGACCTCTACCTTTGTAGCTAAAGATCAGTAATGCATGTACACATGTTGAACAACCGTAGCCATCAAAAATGTCAGAGGATTCTATTATTTCTTAATATGTACATGTGTTCGTGAGTCTGTTTGTCTGTGTTTCCAGCCCATTTGGCCATACCGTTTTGTCTACAGACTTGAAAATTGGCGCCAGTACTCCACTAGACCCATTCTAAAAAAATGTTGTTATCGTTTTATTTTGAGCAAAAAAGCTTCTTCTTTTTACCTTTTGCAGGTCTGATGTGTTTATTAATAACATTTTCCAAAATCTAGATATTTTGTTTTTTTTTACTCTATTTTAAATGTTTTCCCGTGACTGACCATATTTATTTTTCGATTGAAGTTTTAAGATGAATTTTGGCGCCACGGTTTTTCAATTATTGACCGCGATGGCAAGTTATCATTTTTCTTTACCCAAGAGAATAATGCTACTCCCAAATTTTGACCTTGATTTTTCGTATCAAATTTTTCGCTTGATACACGAGTAAACATTGTTATCATCGACTCCATTAGGTCAACCTTAAAATACAGAGCATCATTTATAGATCAATAATTAATCAGGCAATAGTCTCGTGAGCCACAAAATCTAAAGCGCCCCATCTTAAGAGACAACGCCCAACTCCAAACGGACGGTGACAAAGTCATGGTTTCCTTTGCATACATGATACGTCAACCATCCCCTTTGCAGGATGCAAGTCCACTTAAAAGATACCGCCACCCTTAGGGTGTACTCAATTAGCTGCTGAGTGCACATGGGAATTTGTTCAATTAAGAGTTTTCAACACTGTTTGCTCGCATCGGGGATCGAACCGGGCCCTTCTGTGTATGAGGGGGGCGTGCTAATCAGTACAATATCCGAATGAGCATCGTAAGATATTGTTTATGAGTTAATTCTTCATTTGTATAATTTTTTTCATCACAACTCACTCTTGGTCGTATACTCTCCAATCGTTAAGATAAGTAACATGTAATCGGAATAAAGAAGTTCCCTACGAGACTTCACATTACTTATTCTGAGAACTCTTCGACGGCACCTCGACCAATTCAGCCACGCGCACCACGTGATTGAACGGACCTCAATCAGCAGGGATATTACCCCATCGTCTCCAGATCTTTGCACCGTATCACTTTTTTTATGAAATAAGACGACCTTGTACGTACAATTATTTCATGTACAGGACTGCCTTAAAAATATTTGAGTACCACCGGCAAAGCTACGCACTTGATTTGCCCCGTAGATCGTAGTGCCGACTTTGATTCAAACCATAGATTTAATTAAGAGTAAAGAACTGATTTAGATATAAATGTAAACATAGGTTTAGTGAAGGCTCTACAGTCTCCTTTTTAATTATGTAAATCATCTTTTTTTTTCAAATTGTATTTCGGGGACTCTAAAATCACGGGGCCATGGACAACTGCTCAGTGTGCCCCGTACGATAGGAAAGCCCTGTGAACTTTGATACAGACCTATGTCTGTATCAAAGTTCACAGCTTTTTTTTTATCACTGCTAGGGCAGTAGTTATGGGAAAGTGGTTTGTTGAAGTCATCATCGCAGTATGCCAGACGGAAGAGCTTTCTGTCAAGGTATGTAGCAATGAGACAAAGCGCAGAGATGAAGATTCAGACGTCCTTTCATACGGTTATTTTGATGAGTCAGCTTCAACAGCCTTATCCTAATTTCAAATTTTACTTACCGATTTTTTACGAATAACAATTATGCTACATCATCCACAGGTGAGGCAATTCTCTAGATGAATTTGAAATTTGAAGTGACTAGTGCAGTCTTCGTAACAAAGGTTCATGTTTAGAAAGGAGAAAACTTGATGGTCTGTTAAGCAACTTGCTATATTGGTGATATAAAATGATTTTTGGTAGGTCGTTAGAAACAACATCTTCGATGCATTTTGGTTATTTCTCTTCAGAATTGCCAAATTTATAAGTCTAGATTCAGATAATCTTCAATATTTTCATATCCTTATTAGATTTCTCCAAAATCACTGATTCAAACAGCTACGGGCCCGACACTACAATGCCTTGTGTCTTAACAAATATACGTGCTGAATGTACACGCGCCAGTTGTCAAATAATCTCAGTGCATACATACACGTACACACGAAGACAGGCAGATATCACTTCGATTGAAGTTACAACTGTCGGCTGTCATTTCTCCAGGTGGAGGCAAAGAGGGTGGAAATCCAGATAATGCCCACTTTTTATATAGGTACATTAAGTTGGGCTTACATAAAACAATTGTACGGCATTATAACAATTTATTTATACTCTAGATGAGAAGATCTGGGGGCTGGAATGAAGGTCCCCTCCCCAGTAGATACCCATGATTTTTTATAACTATATATATATATATATATATATATATATATATATATATATATATAGAGAGAGAGAGAGAGAGAGAGAGAGAGAAAGAGAAAGAGAAGGAGAGAGAGAGAGAGGAAATTTAGTACATCCCGTTATGTACACCTTTTTACATATCCCCGATATCAAACATTCTTTATTCATACCCTCAATATCATACCCTCAATATCATATATATATATATATATATATGTGTGTGTGTGTGTGTGTGTGTGTGCGTGTGTGTATGTGTGTGTGTGTGTGTGCGTGTGTGTATGTGTGTGTGTGAGAGAGAGAGAGAGAGTAGAGTGTGTGTGTGTACCTAAGATTAGCGAGAGAAAACACCCAACACGTGTTTCATGGTTGATCCATTTATCAAAAGTTATTTTATTGATAAATTTATTTATATATAATCCACCATTCTTGATAAATGGATTAACCAAGAAAGACGTGTCGGGTGTTTCCTCTCCCAAATCTCATATTTATATATATACACACACATATATATTTATATATATACACACACTCACACACACAGATATATATATATATATATATATATATATATATATATATATATATATATATATATATATATATATATATATATATATAAATAATGGACTAGACGTGCAAAAAAAGCAGTCATGCGTAGATCTGGAGCATGCTAGGATTCATTTTTGGCACAGCAGACACGGGGAGGTGGGAAGTGTGCGATCAGAATCTAAGATCTGACATTCCAACGAGAAATCCGATACTGCACTTCCGGAGACTTGAATATCTGTCTCTGTTGCGTTAGCGACGAACCCAGTGATTCAGATTCAATTATTTCTGAAACTCTTGCTCTAAGTCAATAATTCTGGACATTGGCCGAATGATTTTGGACGCTTTTAGTCATAGAAGATGGAATTCTTGACCAGAAAATGTTTTTTCATAAAATATAATTCAAACAAGTCTGGTTAGTCAATAGAAACTATCATGTGACAAACGTCTTTTGGCAGCATGCCGTGTTGGGGGTGATCAATCAAAAATTTAAAAGAGAGGATAGCCAATGAAAAATGAATAATGTTACTTCTCGCCTTTTTTGTTGAGTCATTAAAACGTTCGATTTAAGGAAAAAAACTGTAATTTTAAATTGAACCCACCATTAAAATCTTTTCTTTTTAAAAACATAATAAAGAAATCGGTGTTAAATTTTTCAGCCCTCTAGTTACAATAATACAGGCTGCACGTATCATACATACATACATACATACATACATACATTCCCATCCAGCCAGAATCCCTCAGAAAAGAGACCTATGTTACCTATGTTGGCAGTTTGAGTCGATAGTGTCTAAAAGTACAGGTGAACTTGGGATTCCGTGAGTGTGGCACAAGAGAAGCGACTGCGTGCAAAGCTAAGTAGGATTTCCTGGGGCCAGCACAGAGGTCAGGAGGGGACAATATCCCAAACAAAGAGACACATAAACCTATTCTATGTTCATGAATGGGGATTGGCATGCTCCCCTGAAACCAGATTCGACGTTCAAGAAAACAACGAACGCCCGAGGAAGGCATAAAAGTATTCGGCCGAAATGCTGTGAAAAATGAACAACGTAGATGAGGAAATTAGTTCAAATAAATCCATTACTGTAAAGGCTGTTCAGTATTTTGAATATTAATTGGATTAATCAACATTTGACACAATACCTAATCAATTGATTACCCAATGAGAATCGAAATCACTAACTGCTTGCAAGATTACCCCTATCACTATGACATGTGTTTAATTGAATATACTCTGAAAAATGGTACTTGAACCAACTCAAAAAATAATAATAATAATAATAATAATAATAATAATAATAATAATAATAACAATAATAATAATAATGATGATGATGATAATAATAATAATGATAATAATAATAATAATGATAATGATAATAATAATAATTATAATAACAATAATGATAATAATAATAATAACAACACTCATTCACTACACCTAAATTTGTTAGTTTTCTCATAGAATATTCATTATGATTTACTGGTTCGAATAGAGCGAGACTGGCTTTTATTTTAATTTGAATCCTTATCTGTTCGTTGTTTATTAATCGAATTATTATTTCACTTTTATCATCGATGTCAACTACGAAAGATACTATTGATCTCAACCTAACGCGTTTTAATGTGAAAATTTGATCGCAAGCTAAAATCAAGTGCATGGTTCTAAATGGTAGTTTTAGCGTCGTAGTTGGAAGACGTTTTTTAGAGCTCATCTGTAACGAAGTCGATTGTAACCTGAACTAGGCTCTAGTAAATATACTTAGAGAAAAACTAATAAATTTAGCTGTAAGTACTTTTTATGTTGGTCTGAGTACAATTTTCTTCTGAGTAAAATGTAATTAATTGGTATTATCAATCAAATTAAAGCAATCTCGTGAGACGAAGTACGCTTGCGCCACTGTCATTGGGGGGGGGTAAATTTGGGAAAATCATACTGATGATATCCCCATTCTTTCGTGTGATACGTACATCAATTATTGATCACTAATAAACGTTTTCTTCCTTATCTTCAATGCATTTCTATTGTAAAATCACTAACAATGTATCTACATTACACAAATATCTTGAGACTAAACTTTTCTCCAGAACAGTATCACATTTTAGGTCAAAATAACAGAATTCAGTGATTTAATTATCAAATTCCATTTTCAAACACTAATGTTACTACCGTACATGAACACATACTCTCCTAACTATTGGCAATACGATGCCTCAGAGTGAGCTTGTGTACTGTGTGTCAGTCGCATTCACAATGACGAAACCTCTCTATTCTTCACGTCTCCCGTAGAGAATTTTGGCAAAAAATCGCATCACCCAGGCCTGTTAAACCCCATCCCTACCCAGCTAAAGTCCAGATTTAGCCCTCTGTTTTTTTCCAATGAGATTTCAGACCGTGAACGAGATCACGGAAAATGCAACGTGGTGATACCTAAAGAGGGCTTGACAGATTATTTTGAAAAGTGACTGCAGGTTATTTTTTCGTTTATACTTACTGGCTGGATACTTAACAAATATACCTAGTGATCCACTTGAATAAAAAATAATCAGCCATTCCACAAAACGAGATCTCACTAGATAGAACAGTGGTTTTTAAGCTTTTTACCACGCAGCAGTTAGATTTTGTCTCCACATTAGAAGTTGGACCTTACTCTCCTCCATATTACATCTCCAACCAAATGATTAATTTGAAATGAGAACTGCAAATATGTGAAAAAATACATTTTAATATATAATGTTTCTTACAATATTACGCAAAACTTGTTGAGAGAATTCACAAAATAATTTGAGAAATTCTCTCTTTTTCCTGCAGGTTCGTACTCCATCTTGAAAACACCCACGCCCCTTACCCTCTGAGAGACATGTCCTACACTCTAGTTGAAAAATAGTGCTACGGATATCAAGAAGTCTACTCATTTAATTAGAAGCCATAAACTAAAACTGTCAACAAAATTATCAAAATAGGTTTCTTCAGTTTTCAAGTCGGCCTAGCTGGCTATGAATGGTTTTATGTATCACGCATACGGACTGCACTAACGAAGTTAGAGAGCTGTAACTTTGAATATTTACTCCTTGTGTCTATAAAGGGGTGTCAGTTTGTGATGTAAAGATATGTTGAATTTGCCACTTCGTCTATGCCCGCATGTTTTTTGATTTTTTTTCCAATTTAGACTTTACTGATTACCGCCCAAGCAAAAAATAACTTAATCATTGATTCCCTCTACTTCCAATGTTTTAATTGATCAACAATCAACACGGCAAACTGCAGAAAGACGTCAATCAGGTGACGTTTTCTATTGAGTAACCAACCAGAGCTGTCATTTCATGGTTTGTTCCTCCTTCTAAGCATCTTCCTTGCACTCGGTGAAAAGTTTTCATTTTCTTGCAAAAATACGTCTTATATATGGAGGAAATTCTTGGCTTTTGGAGAAGAGCAACGTCTGTTTTTAAAGCTTCTACTGTCTTTCTCTCCCCCACTTTCTCCAAAACCTGCTGCCTTCACAAATAAAGTGCTGTTTGTTACGCGTTTGTATGACGCCAACTGAGAGGCACAAAATATGAAAGAATATGTCTGGATGTTTGATGCGAACTCCACTCGAAAATTTAATGGAAATATGAAAAAATGATTGTCTAGACTTGACATATATGGGTTCTATTTATATATATATATATATATATATATATATATATATATATACATATATATATATATACATAGATATAGATATATATATATATATATATATATATATATATATACATATATATATATATACATATATATATATATATATATATATATCCGTATGTGTTTGTGTTTGTATGTGTATGTATATATATATATATATGCGTATATATATATATATGTGTGTGTGTGAGAGAGAGATAGTGTGTGTGTGTGTGTGTGTAGATTTTTACGGTATTTGTTGAAAGTGCATAGAGCTGAATATTTCACTAAAGAAATCGATAAGATTGAGCTTATGAAAGTTTTTTCTATGTTATATTTATATATTACGTTTATCATTAGATTAGCGAACCTAATAACAATATATATATATATATATATATATATATATATATATATATATATAATTTTTTCAGAAAAACAGATGATTCCACGTATAGTCTGTGTAAGTAGGTAGAAGTAGGTAATATATCGACAGAAATGAAAATGAATGCTGTTGCTAAACTGAAAACGACGTTGAATTCATTAGCAGGTGTCTCGATCATTTGTAGGAGGTGCGAGTTGCCTGGTGGTAAACAGGGCGGAAAATGAAATTGACGCACCAGGGTCAAACACCAGCTGAGACAGTTTGCGTTCACTTGGCACCAATACCGTTGGGAAAGGCATGAATATCTTTTTTTTCCTCCAGCTATGGGCATATAGCAGGGAAAACTAGACTCTTCAACATCGGTAGACATTCGGTTACTAATTAAATGAGCAGACTTCTTATCCATAGCCGGGCGGGCGGGCGGTTGGCAGCGGGTAGACCAATTGGACAGGTGAAGTAGGAGAATCGAGCGGAAGCGAATGGGGGTACACCAAGTGGAAGTGGGTGTAGGGAAAGGGGGTGGAAGCAAGAAGAGAGTGTACCAAACACAGGAAGCTAGATCGGGTAAGGCAAAAGGAAACGGTCATGGGAGGGAAGGGTAAACCAAGTTGCCGCTAAAATACCCCTGTAACTAGCATTCCAAGAGAAATTATGAATCACCACCATCCGTGTATGGTGTGTTGGGGATGATCAATTTGAAGGTTTGAAAAAGGGATGATTAATGTATAAGTTATTTCTCTCGTCTTTTGTTGGGTTGTGATAACTTTTGAAATTTCGAAAACAATAAACGAACACAAATTGGTGACCAATTTAGCATAAACTTACATCACAGATTGGAGGGGAATTTTCAATTAACCAAACATGATTTCCAAGTTGACGGAACGGTAAGGGCTGGGTGAAGTCACGATGAATACATAGACGATCATGTGAACGTCAGAACACATAAATAACCCTAACTCAGCAACAAGGTTTAAACTGATCTGTTGTGGGTAGTATTAATGAATTATTGTTTAATCTCTCAACCAACCCGACTAGAATTTGCTTTGCTTCTATTTAAGTGAAGATTAAAGTGAATTAAAGTTTTTTCGTTTGTACATGATTGGTAAATCTTACCTATGATATCACCGTTTATGTATACAGCTAGTAAATACATAAATAAACAAGACTGGTTGCTACGGGGTCAAATTCTACTCCAACTTCTGTTCCAACTGAAGATGACAATTGCAAATTGTGTATTGTATATATAATACATAAAACATTCAATTTTCTTTGTTGCAAAAAATGTATTCATTAGAATGAAATAAGCCTGTGCATATCTGTACGATAAATTTCGTTAATACTTAAACCTTGTCAATTCAGTTCAGCCATTTAGTAAGCCTCCTAACAATCAGTTAGTCAAGAGTCGATACCATATCATGCAAATTTTGTGTATCGGTTTAAACCTTTATTTTGATGAGGATTATTCTCGTTTTTCTTGTTCTTGTTACGTTAGGAAAACAAAGTCAATTCCAGACTTAGTACTAATGTTTGTCAATGAATGGTAAGGTGTAAGTTAACTCACCAAGCTACTTAAACCTTGATGTGTTGTTATCTCTTAATTGAAAACTTGTAAGAACAGATTGAAAGCCAATTTTAATCTTAAACGCCGGAGACGGATGATGAAAGCTTCCGTATATTTATCTAATTCATCTGACCCCACGAATTTAAATGGGTGTCAAATAATGAACTGGCGAGTCAGCATTAAATTCCTGATAAATAAACTGTATATGAAGCAGCAAAGAAAGATCGTATTTTCAACTTCAATAACGAAGCGTTATACTATTCTGGTTGCAAGCTGGCATCTTATCTTGGTTCTTGGATCTTATCTCTTTGCTTACTAGTCACGGAGTTCGTCAGCTCAAAATAGCACCTGAAACACCTAGACACGAGGAATCCTGTAAGTATCATCATCAGCAGCAGCAGCGTCATCATTATCATCATCGTCGTTGAACACCAGTCTTTGGAGATAGACCTTCTCCGATTCACCAGACTTCTTGATCGTGGACGTCGCGGAGCCAGTACTTTTTGAATTTGTCTAGTTTGTCATGCCATCTTATTTTTTGCCGTCCACAATTTTGCATATGATCTCTTGGATCCACATTGAATATCACGGTGGTCAGCGGTTGTTCGACATTCTAGCAACATGACCATCCCATTGCCATTACGGTTTTCTCATGGTTTCACTGATATCTCTGACCCACCGTTTGTTTCTTGATATACTGTGCTGTCTTGTGATCTCGTCACGTCATGTTAAGCGTGATTTTCTCCCGCGCAGGTTACATAGTTCTCAGCATGAAAGCCAATGTGTTGGTTAGGTTCCATGTGTCAACTCCACTGGAGGGGGGATAACGAGGACAGAACAAGTACGGGGGACTTCCGTTGTTACGGCAACCTCAGGTATTTTAAAAAAGCCGTTAAAACTAATTTGCCGCTAAAACAGGCGTATTTATAATGAGAAACCCCAAAGTACAGAAAAAATGACTTTTTATTGCCCTATCACAGTCTAATGTGCCGAATACGGGTCACACGTCGCAAATGAAATGATTAAGCCAGAAAAGTAATTATGCTTATCATATACATGCTGGTATGCAATTATACGTTCATTAAAAGTAAGAGTAAATTCTTAGAAAGAAATACCTTAGAGAGGCAAATATTTGATGCAAAAATGGAGGAATACGTAGCATGTGTGAAAGATCTACTAACTTTAGCTTTTTTCAAATAATGTACTGAAATCTTTTCTGTTGTTGTTAACAAATCTCCAACAATACTTTTCCGTGTATATAAAAACAAACGAGAATTTTTTTTTCTTACTTTGTTGAATATCAAACGGGAACCAATAATGTTGCCAGGTATTTCTGTTGTGTATTTTCCCGGTCAACGTCCCAGAATTACTCATGTTGTAGATTATGCATGTGCATGGGGTGGGGGTGAAAGCCCCTGCCCTTTTAGTCTCAAAATTCAAAAATATATATCTTTATAAAAGACACGTCACTAACACTTGGCTCTCAGCAATTGGTTTTACAGCAGAATATTATGTTTGTACATATCATACATTATGTAGAAATAGTTTTTAATTTCATTGGTACATTTGGATGCATTACTGTAATCAAAGGTATTTTAAATTTGAATATACGCAGCTTTTATATTAAAGCTCGCTCAGAAAGTGCACCTCAAAGGAGGCCGTAAAATGGATCGGCCGAAATACTATGAGATCGACAAAAATAACTAAAAAAATGAGTTCAATATTTTATTGATTTTAACAACTGGTTACCATTATCTTAATTTCTTTAGATGCTTCCATCACAACTTTTACTTAGGGTGTGATTACACGGCTACAAGTAAACAGTGCGATCGGAAATAAAGAGTAAGGCTCTGGAGAGAATCAAACATCTCTCATTGCAAGAGGAAGTTCGGTTTGAGCCTGGACCATTTGGCTGTCATGGCCATTCGACCACAAAGGCTCTCATGGCTCGCAGAGGCCAATATTCATCTTTTCACGCGTAACTGTTGAATAACAGCTTGACTCAAAGTTATGATAAAAACAACTGAACATTCAAGCAGGAGGTAAAAAGTATTTGGTTACAATACTTAATAAGAACAAATGACAAAAGAAGAAGGAGTACAACTGTCAAAAAACTTATCATGAAATTATTGACAACTAGTTCACCTTATGGTATCGTATATATGTCACTAGAGAATCTTCCTTTGGGTCCGTTGAGCATGCATGTCAAATTTGTAAGGGCGAATCAGATTTTTAGCATTATATTGACAAAGATGGACACCAGATCAGTATCATCAAGGTGAGCGCGAACGTACTCTAACTTTTTTTTTTTCAAAAAGGGAAACTATATGTGAATTTTGCGCACATGTACTACCTATTTGGGTCCACTTGAACCGTTTTCGGCATTGGTTAAAGTCGAGGTTTAAAAAAAAGCTGTTCCAACAAAATTTAACCATTGTAAAATGATATAATATATATATGTATGATACTCACGTTTCCCAACAATCCCATCCAAGTCTGAGTAAATAGAACATCCCACTGTCGATTCTATCATCGATTGTCTCTGTGAAAGATACATCAGCTTCAATGCGTCGGGGTCAAGTCAAGAAAGTTCACAGCGTGAAAATTGTTAATCCAAAGAGAGGCCAATTCTGACCTTGCGCGCCAGACCGAGAGAGAGAGAGAGAGCGTGCGTTCGTAGAACAGAAAACAATATGATCATGTGGGGTTTAAAGACCTGTGAATCCTATGAGTCCGATGAAAAGGGTGCAAAAAAATTGAACAAATTCTGCAAAACAGCCCACTATCAACCGATTTAACAAACGCTGACCTGCTAAACATCTACCAAACAGCACTCGGGTGGTTGACTGTCTGACACGACAAGCTATGATGATAATGACAACGAGTCCTATAAAATCACATTTGACTTGACGTAATATTAAGGTCGGCTGCTAAACGACGAGCTCGCCACCGTCAAATGATATGGCCAACTGGCTATCTACTTGGAGCGTCTGGTAATTCACTCTGTCATGGACGGATGGATACTCAAGAAACCGAAGTAAAGCATTGTTCATTAAAGGTCTTTAATGAATGGAATGTCAGAATTATGACCCAAGTTCTCGGTCTGAGTAAATATACCTGGAAAAGTAGTAATAAAGTTGCAGAACGAAATGTGGGACAAGGCTATCATAATTTTCTCGAGCAATAAACATTGCTATCGAAGCAATTAGCAGAGTTATTAACGTTGAACCACTTCGTGTTCTAAGAGAAAAAATATTTCATTTATTTCTTCATTAACTCGTAAACAATTAATTTGAATGCATAAAGAATACATAATTTAGCTGTAAATTGCAAAAGTATCATTTTACTAGAAGTAATTGATTAGACACACGGATTTGCCTTAGGAAACAAAACTTGAGGCGATGTCCTGAGGTTTTCAATCGAATCAGACTTTCGTATCGTGCAACCAGGCTCTCTCAAACCGGGATACGCACAGGACCGTCTTATCAAATGGGCACACTGGGCAGTTGACCGGGGGCCCTGTGAATTTAAGAGCACCAAAAGTTTATTTTCAAAATAAGAACTTAATTTTATTGCCTCGAGTGCAAGAGCCTCAGTAAATTGCTCAAATATTCTAAAAATGGCCCAGGGTACGGTATGCAGGATAAATTACATGTCTACACGAGGTCTGAACTTTGACAAATCTAGTCATTTGAGCATGAGGATACTGGATTCACTGTGTCAAGAATTGAATGTTGAGGGAGAGGCACTTGTGGTTCCCACCGAAGTGATATGGCTTTCAAGGGATGGCTTTCGAGATGTGGGGATGGGAGAATCAGAAAGGATTCAAATACTCCATGTCGACTGTCTGTTCTATGGTATCCACAATATATATTCTTCACAAGGGGTAAATCAACACTAAGAGGTAAGACAAACAGGTACGCCAAGAGAAAAAAGCTTGAGAAATTCTGCATGCAACACTTATCGAAAAGATTTTGTCTCCGTTTCTCGAATGATCCGTAGAGACCCAGTCATTGTTACTGAAGGAAATTTAGATTTTCACTCGACCAGCGTGCTAGCCCGACGCCGAAGGTTAAGGGGTTCAAACTGCCCTGCTATTTACCCATAGCTGATGAAGAAGGAAGTGGATTTATGTCTTTCTCAAGGGCATTAGTGCAGAGCGAACGCAAATTTTTTTTCTGATCCTCAGTCCGTTCTCAAAAAATTAATTCATTGGCACCCTACATGGCATGAAAAATTCTGACCAGATCACCCTCATGATAGCATAATTCGGAAATAAAAAGTAGGCTTTCGCCAAAAATATCCTTTTGTGTACCTCATCCCTTAAATCCTTTCAGTCAACTGTTCTAAATGTGCAGTGTGCCCACATTTACAAAACTAAGTCAGTGAGATAAAGGCATACAATCTCTGAAGTTCTGAAAACCTAACATTTCTTTCAATATCTGAATATAAAGCATGATGCTACCTGCGGTCAACCAAGTTCGTCTACTCTACTTCCGCTGTGATCCACCAGGGCTTGTAGGGTACAGCGGAAGTTGCTATTTCGAGTCGGAATCAGAACTCGTTTAACTAATTCCATTCCCCGAGTCGTTAACCGTTAGGTCACCCACAACTTCCTTTCGAGCAGAAACTCAAATGGAAAAAAATGAAAATACCCGTGAAAAATAAGAGGATCATTTTCGAATGGATCAGGACTTCGGCCAAGGATCTGTGCGCTCTGCCTCCCTCTGCTTAAGATTGCAGTGTAATATCTGTGTTCAATGAAAATATCTCAGACAAAAAATATATAGAAAGAGAGATATGAGCATTGGGTTTCATCTATGTGGATTATGCTTGTTTGTGTGTCTTACGTATTCTAGTCATTATTCATTCTATTCAAATCACTCTTTCCCCACAACTGTTACCATGTGCCCGACTAAGATAAGTTTAGCAATATTTGAACCCATTATTTCATTAGTATCAAATGGGATGTACCTTCAAGAATGTTGCACTTGATTTTATCAGATAGTTCAAGTAAAGAAAGATTAATTACCGTATTTTCCAGGTTTCTGATTCAAGCTCAAACTGAAAGAATAAGTATATTAAAGTAATGGACGCGGTTCAGATGGTCCGATGCTTAGCATCAAGGAAAATGGAATCTCCAGAATGAGTTAAAAATCGGGAGACAGTTCTCTTTGCACCGGTTCTCGATGCAACTCAATTTTTGAAGGCATATTCTCGGATTTTTTTTCAAAACTTTCCTCTTTTCGATTAATTTTTGTAGCCGGGTTATTTTTATTTTCCTCTCAACTTTCCAAATCTATATCAACCCCCGGCGGTGGCAGACTGTTTACATTATTTACACAGCGCGCTAACGTTAGGAAACAAATGATAAAACGTTCGCCTCCCGAGAGAGAACTTAGAAAAAAAAACACGCGTCTTATGTGCTGTTAAATACAGTAATATCCATTGATTTCTACAGCTGAAATAATTTTATTACGCGCATTTGTCCATTTTTAAAATCTTGTACTCGAAGTTTCATGGAAGGACAGGGATGGTCGGCACCATTTTAGTCAGTTCATTTCCTTGAGGAATTTATCATAATCCACTTCCGGCTTGCTGAGCCCGTCAAATCATCACTAGCGTACAGTTAACCCTACATTTAGGGAACACTTCGACCGTGGCCAGCCTTTTGCAACACTACATAGGGGATTGGATTTTCCCTGGATTGAATTAAGACTTCCCTGGTTTGGATTCTCCGAGACTGGTTGTCAATCAGGGCTGAACAACCCAGCCTACCCTACAATTTACCCGTATCTAAGAAGGGGGTGAGGTTCATATTTCCGGAAGGCATTGGTGCAAAGAGAACTGTCTTCCGATTTTTGACTCATTTTGGAAATTCAATTTTCCTTGACGCTAAGCGTCTGGTCATCTGGACCGCGCCCATTACTTTAATATATTCATTTTTTCAGTTAGGGCTTGAGTGGGAAACCTTAAAGAGTGAAAGTTCGATAATAAGATTTAAAGTCGTTCCCTAAACGAACCCCTCGCAGCAGAGGTTTGCATAAACAGAGAGGTCTGGTTGGTCATTCAATAGAAACCGTAACGTGACCAACGTCCTTCAGTTGCATGTTCTCTTGGGAATTTGATCGATCGATCAATTGGAAAAAGGGGTAACCAATGAATAAGTTACTTCAGCTGCCTTTCGTTGTGCTCTGATCAATCAAAAGTTCGAATTTTCCTGAAACAAACATGGATGCAACACAACTAAATGACCGATTTAGCATAGAATTACATTGCAAATTTAATCCCCAACCAAAACCTATTTGGGTAGATTTTCAAAAAAACCCCAAAAATGTTTTTCTAGACATAATAAGGTGTAAATGTTCAAGTTTTCAGTCCATAAGCTCTATTGGTGAGGCCTGTAGGGGCAATAAATAGATAGTTGGATAGCTAGCTAGCCATTCTCACCAACTCAAAACTAAGGAAAGTATTGGTGACAGTTTTGGTTGACGGTTTCTGATATGATTGAAAAAAAGTTGAAAAAAGTTATTGGGCGTCAGAAACTTAAAGGTGAAAGTGAAATTCTTTTTTTAATTACAGCCATTTGATTAAATGGAGAATCCAGACACCAAAACTGATTCAATCAAAAGCGCAAATTTTAGATAACACCGTGAGTAAATGTTGTATACTTGATGAAAGTATAGTCGGGAAAGCAATGATACATACATATATGCAATTTGCTTGACGGCGAAGAACGGTAAATGGATATTATAGCGTCTATATTTATCCAGCTCATAAATCCCAAAATGTGTTCAAACTTGAATTTGCCGATAGTTATCGACCATTACTGGCCCAAATCTATTCAATTAATGATAGCAAGTATATATATGTATCATTCTCCGCTTGTAACCTCATTGCAGGGTTAGGTCAGCCCCAACAAAAGCCCACGATTGATCGATCGAGAAAAAAAAAGATGCAATCATTGCCTCATGTCTCACGTGACTCGGAAGTAGACGAGTTGAGCTGGAAAATAAATAAATCCTGATCCAGAAGATAACTCAGTGATCAGGAATTAAGCGATTATGACAAAATAGGACTATATATATATATATATATATATATATATATATATATATATATATATATATATATATATATATATATGTATATATATATATATATATATATATATACATATATATGTATATATATATTCATATATATATATGTGTGTGTGTGTCTGTGTGTGTTTTTGTATGTGTGTATGTGTGTGACATATATATATAGATATATACATATAGAGAGACATATATATATATATATATATATATATATATATATATATATATGTTGTAACACTTTTTCAGAGAATAAATGAATGCATTGTTTTGATATGATCCAAAGTTGATTTAATCAAAACATGGATATAAAACAACTATTTTCTACGATCAAAGTTTTTGGAATGAATTTTCTTTTTACTAGAAATAAGTAAATTAGTAGTTTTAACTTTTTACAGCAAATAAATTTGATCAAAAGTTTATCCAGTCAAAACAATTATACAAAACAAGTATTTTTAACATCAAATACTTATGTAATCAAAGTGAATTCCAATTCACCTATTCCACTATATATATATATATATATATATATATATATATATATATATATATATATATATATATATATATATATATATAATGTAAATGTTTTTGACACAATTTTACTGTAGAAATGTTTTGTTTGAAAATTATAAAGAAAGGAATAATTTCATTACATATATATATATATATATATATATATATATATATATATATATATATATATATGTATATGTATATATATATATATATATATATATATATATATATATATATATATATATATATATATATATTAGAATACACCCATTATCCCTCCGAAATGGCGGAGTTATCTATGAATAGTTGCCTAAGTCTATTTTATTAGTTTCAACTAATCTCCTGCTGTTTTAATGTGTGATGATCAGACATGAAATCTGAAGAGTTCCTATAATGTAATTTTTATTGATATTTAATAATAGGAAGGTAAATTAACCAATGAAGTCATCTCATTAGAGCGCAAACAAACAAATAAACTGAAAAATCAACATAGAAGCTGATTATATTGCTGGATAAATATTGTAAATGCATTGAAAATACCATCCCTATTTAAATGCTTTGAATTTGATTTTATGATAGAAATACTTTGAAAAAATAAAAAAGAAGGGATTGTCAGTGGTCAGGATCGAGGCATGCATTACTGACAGAATAGGTTTATATTGTGTATGATGTAGATGAATCGAAAATCAGGAAATCAGTGACCATGAAAGAATTACCTGAATGAATAGGGTTATTTTATGTATTGTGGCATAAACCCGTAAAAATGGCAGTGTTATTCATCTGGGTCGGCACTGAGTACCCCAGAGCTATTCTATTGGGTAATTTATATTTTGATAATTCAAATATTTTAATTTTTTTCCAAAGTCTCAACTCAAGCTTTTTTAATACAGGATCAGACATTAAGTCTTGAGAGTTTCTAAGACGTAATCATCATGGTTATATCCCAACAGACTATCTCATTTTCGTACAACCGTTTGTATTATTAGCTTTGTTATTCTATTTCGCATGGACCAATCCACTATAAGTTTAGATTACAATAGGAATCGAACTGGATAACTATAAAACCATTAAACAATTAAACGTACTAATTTGCCTATACGGCTTTCCATGGGTATATGTGAATGCATTGCTCATGATTTTACATTTGAAATACATTTAAATCGGAAAAAAAGGATTGTCAGAGGTCAGGAATTATGGTAAGCGTTACAAACAGAGTAAAACTATTATGTTATTTTGGTAATTTTTCATTTCAAAATTTGGTAGTGGGTTGTGCATTTAGACTGACTTTTAATCCACCCCGAATTGCTTCTAGTTTTGACTTTAATTCTACAGACTTCTTGATATTCTGCTTATTTATCTTACTTGACCGACGTTTAGCAACGGGGTGGTGCCCCCCACTTGGGGCCTTAATGAACTGCCCAGTTATTACAACTGCTTCATACTACTGATGGCTATTCATTCGGTTACCCATGTGCAAAGAACACTCCCAGCTTAGAGTGAAAGTTGCCTAGTTCACAGATCGACGCACAGAAAGCTCAAACGTGATAACAAGAGATTGTTGATAGACATTCAGCGACTCAGACAACGCACGTGGACAACGACTGTGTCTCAATCAAGGAATGAATGACACTACAACCTCGTATCAACGCCCGGACTGCTCGCTCGCAGTGACATTCTTTTGTTATTCCTCGTCGATGCATTTGATAGCCGGGGCAGTTAAAAATCATCACCAAATGTAATCTGAACAAACTCGAAGATCTCTACCCAAAACCAAGCTAACTAAACCGGAACCAACTGGATGCACATTTGCGTGGGACAGAGAGAGAGAGAGAGAGAGAGAGAGAGAGGGAGAGAAATGAGTTTTAATATAAAAGATCTGTCCGAGAAGTATACAGCCATTTCGAATATCCCAAGGACCGGTTGAGCAGCCTTGATGTAATTTGGCAACCGATCGGATGGGACTGCGTCGCGTATGCGTGAAACCTCTAAGGTGACTCAACAGTGAGATACCATTGAGTGAGTTTGTATACAGTGATACTATTGCATTCATAGTGATAGGGCAAGTCATTCTTCAAATCTTGTGCAGAGACTTTTAGCAGACCATGGTATTATCAAGGTCTATCAGCCTCCCTTTGGCACAGGCCCACATATTGACTGTCTAAAAATGTTTCAAGATCGTAGATGAGATTAAAGAGAATGCGACGTGACTGCCGTTAGAGATCCCGAAAGAGGACTTTGAACAGTAGAAGGTGCACCGGAATAAGTCTGTGAGGTCTGAAGAGAGCAGGTGCCACGAAGGATACTAAAATACCATTTGCCAACACAAGCTTTCTTTTTTGTTTTGTATTTTTGTTTTTTCGTAAATATTCAATGGCTGGATACTTTCTGGACAGACTGTAATACAAATCGTTCAAACCATAAGGAAATTACTTTCGAGCCTCCTTAAGACATTAAAAGCCATTGCTCGTAGCCCAGATGAAGCAATCAGCTGATTGGATCGGACCAAAGCTGCAGAAAACAAAGATCTGATATACTGGGGCATCGGAATAAAATCCAAGAAAAGAGGACTCCTACTATAAGTCCGTGTGTTCACAGACTTGCAAGCACTTGTGTTCTTTGTAAGTGGAAGTCTCACAGACACATTTATGCAGCTGCAATCAAACATAACCCCTCTCACACACACACACACCATGAGAAAACTGAAAGAGATTTATGAATTCGCTGGGAGAAAAAGAATGAATCTAAAAACTAAACGGGTCTGGTTAATCACTCAAAAGAAACCGTCACGTGACCAACTTCCTTTCGCATCATGTTGGGGGCGATGAATTTAAAAAAAAAAATGAAAAATAAAAATGATTAATGAATAAGTTACTCTTCTCTCCTTTCGTGGGACAATGATCACTAAAAAGATCTGAATAAAAAAAACAAAAAAAGTTTTTTCCCTAGGAATAATAAGTAAACGTTCAAATTCTTCAGCCTTCTAGCTCCTTTACGCGTGATATAAACGTACGTAGCCAGCCTGCCAAATCAATTTAAACATTAAATAAATCTGTAGTGACAGTGTAGGCTGACGGTTTCCCTCCAAAAATGATCAGTAGACACGCGAAGCACTCAAGAAAATGTTTACCGTCCAGTAATTGTTCTAATTATCCAGATTTTCTAGATTACATTACTTCCACCGACCTCTTAGATACGAATGGCTTACAGTAATCACCTTGGCATTGATTTTTAAACTTCGCTTTTGATTCTTTAAACATTAGCGTAGCTCCCGTAAAGAAAAATGACGGGAGTATTTGCGTATGGATAAATTATACAGATATCGAATAACTGTAGCCCCACAAATGGCCCACCCGACCAACCAGCCACATGGAATACAGATTTTTCTGTCTCTGCTTGTTTGCATGTGTGTGTGTCCGGGTTCGGGTACCCCTAGTCATCGCATTTTTAGGGTAAAAACTTTGACAATTTGCGTGAGTATATCACTCAGTACAATCTAAAAATATTTTGTTTGTTTTTTTTCACTAAGTGTTTTGTTGGGCCTCTATGGTCAATCTGGACCAACAATGCCCACATCTTTTGCTGGTATTTTTTTAGGTAATTGTAGGTAGGAGATCTATTCTGGGGGACGATTTTAGAAAAAAGAAAATTTTTGATTATGTTTTATGTCAATAGTTCGAGTATGTGAAGTACGATATATACTTTACTCTGAAAAAATAATGCATACTGCGAACGGAATTTGTTTTTTTGTCGCTTTTTGTTATATAATTTTAGACAATATTTTCAGATAGATAGTTCTGGTACACGTGCGGGCTACGTTGATTGAATTATGTGGGATACAGATATCCCTTCAATGATTTAAGGCATAATCCGAATTCAAGCTAATGATTCTCAATCAGGATGCACTTGATTTCTTAAGGAGTGGATTTTAGCCAATGGGGGTGGGGATTGGGTAGGAATTTCAGTCAGTTAGTTTTTCTGTTAGTTTTTCATTAAACTTCGTTTTTGATTCTTTGAATACAATTATAGTTCCCGCTAAAAATAACGAACGAATAAATATTACAAATATATATACCAGTATGAAACCACTTTCTTCTTCCTACCAAAACAATGTACGTCTCAAACAAAAATTATTCTCCTGTCAATTTTCAATAACTCTTCATAATGTCTGCCTTTTAATAATCTCAACGTAATACAGCAACTGAATTAGGTAAGATACAAATTTCATTTTTAATGTGAGAAAAACTCAAGTTTCATTCATGATAAATCAGAGAGGCCTCTATTTGTTTTCTGCCCTACAAACAAGCCATCAGTGCTAGTAGTAATAGTAATGTAGACACGTAAATATCTGTTTGTTTCAGCGAACATCCTGACATGAGATTTGTTTTATACCCTCCCTTTTTTTCTGTTTACTTTAGCGCGACAGAACCAATAAACAAACAAAATGGTAACAACGGTCATTGTACAGAAAGATTGGTAATTTTGAACGAAATTTTGATTCGCAGATAAGCTCATTCCTCCTACAGGGGGTTCGATCCTCACTAAGTACACTACTTGTCTGTAGTCGGAAGAGAAGAGGAGAGCAAAAGTCATAAAGACAGTCAGGAAGAGATAGGGAGAAAACCAAAGTCAGAGAGAGAGACAGAAAAGAAAAATATCTCATGGAGAGAGAGAGAGAGGGGGGGAGGGAGAGAGACAAATAGTGATAAAACAAATATCACACTGACAGAGAAGAGAGAGAGAGGAAAACAAAGTCAGAGACAGAGACAGACGGACAGAAATTAAACAAAAATCACCAAGAAAGAGAGAGAGAGAGGAGAGCTAAAGTCAAAAATCAAGAGAGACAAAAGAGAGAGAGACAGACAGACCGACAAATAGAAATTAAACAAAAATCTCTGAGAGAGAGGAGAACTAAAATCAAAGAGCGGGAGAGACGAGAAAGAGAGAGAGGGAGAGAGAGGACGAGAGACAGACAGAAATTAAGCAAAAATCACAAAGAGATAGAGATAGAACTAAAGTCAAAGAGCGGGAGAGATAAAGACGAGAGAGAGAAAGAGAGAGAGAGAAGGAGATGGGACAAAAAAGGCGGGAAAGAAACGAGTTAATGATGGAGAAAAAGTAGACAAACAAGAGACGCTGCAAAAATTGAAATCGTCGGTCGTTGTTGGAGGCGGAGAAAGATGCGGAGAATGACGAAGATGGAGAACGACGATGTAGCAGTCTGAACCAGTATTGGTTTTGTGCTATTCATAAGTAGTACACCTCCTATTGATCAGCTGCCGTTTGACGTCACCAACGAACCGTACAACTGTGAGGAACATGAGATCAGTCCGTCTTTACAGTAGCAGCAGCAACAGCAGCAGCAGCAGTACTGATAGTAGGCACAGATTCTCCATCTTTTTTTTTTCTAATCTTTAGACCAGTGATTCTGAACATGGGGCACGTATGCCCCAAAAGGGGTCAATTTAAACATCGGATGGGAGATTTTGAATCTGGGTGTGAAGAGTGAAGAGCTTTCCGTGGCTCAAAACTGAGTCGCACAAAAAAAGAAAAAGTCGGATGTCACAAGACTCACAACTGAAGAGAGCCTCAAATCAAGGCCATTTGTAGTCAGGTTCAAGGGTCTTACCAGATTACCAAACTTGAATATTCGATTCTAAAATATTTTTAGATGATATTAGGAATTTAATGCACTTATATAATAACATATCATAATCAATAAAAAAAAAGAGAATTAATAACAAATTAATGACAATTGTTCCTCACTGATTTTTTTCTCCTTGATTTGAAATTCTTTATTGAGATAAATTTCTAAATTTAATATTGTATTATTATTCAGTTTTATCGTCAAATTTGTTTTACTATAGTAAAGGGAGACAACCAAGTTTTTTCATCTGTCGAGTTGAAGCATGGAGCAAAGAAGATTAAGAACCACTAATCAAACAAAAATGCTTCTGTATTCAAACAGATGACACAGTGTTGCCAACATAGCAATTTTCGGGCTAAATTGAGCACGTCTCTTGTTATGGCAGCGCGAAAATTCAACTTTTACCTATTTTTAAAAAACCTATTTCAGCCCTATTTACCAGCAATTCTGAGCATTTATATATCATTCAAAGCAAATGTAGCTATTTTGGCTATTCAAAAAGGCCATAAGTTGACTAACGTTGTTTTTAGCGCGTTTTGGCGTTTTGTCGACACATTTTCGAGGTCGATTTAGCGCGACATTTTCTTCAAATTAGTAACTATGGATACAAACTGAACCGAATCCCCATTTTTAAATACAGAGGAATCTGCTTATTGTGATCACTTTGGTACAGAGTCTTTTTGATCGACCTGCCAATAAAAGTAAGTAAAATATATACATCTTTGTTATTGTTATCACCTAAAATAAAGTGTTTGTGACCGACTGATTTTGATAACAATATCTGTGATTGTAATAGACGTATTCCTCTGTATGAGAGATGGTCAACGACAACAAGGATAATTAAAGATAATAATATATTTCCAACGCTGTTAGTTGTCTGTCTGAAATGCAAAGGGGTGTGTGATGTTATAGAAATTAAGGTACTTTTTTTAGTGAATGTACGCCGCACCCTATTTCGCTGATCTCAACACCGGTTCCGATTTGGGGGTTTACTCTTGTTAACAATACAGTAATACAACAACAATGATGGTGAAAAAAAAGGATTAAAAGACTATGGCAGTGTTGGGGTTCGCAAAACTATAGACTTGCTGTCTCTCAATCTCCAGCAACGATCACCAGCTGGTCTGAATATGAAACTGGGTGAAATAGATAAATGAATCGATAAATAAGTAAGATACAGAAAAATGATTATCATTAACAGGAGTAAATATACAAAAAAATGGAACGGATGTGGGGGTCGGTGAAATGGAGGGGAGAGGATATAGATAATGGAGAACCACCGTAATTAATATTCGTGTCAAATGAATTCAGCTGATTAAGAGAGCTGCTGAGAAGATGTAAATAAGAATTCTTGTAATTGTATTGGAATCAAAGATACCAGGTATGTAAATAGGTTTTAGAAATGTAAGGACAGGGGCGGATCCAGGATTTTTAGCTGGATGGAGTAAATATTTTGAGCCATCATTTGACGATGGATATTATGTTTTTTGTTTTGTTTTCGAGAGTAATTTATAATCACTGGCGATTCATTGGATTTTATCAATTCATGAAATCGTCGGGTTTTTTTTAACAAGATATTTTTTTTTTTAAATTCTCCATAGTACTTTGCTTATGGAAGGGGAGAGTCAGTCTGGACCCACTGCCCCCCTCCCCAGTTTTCGCACTGAAAAAGCTAAAGATTTGATAAGACGAAAAGGGGAGGGATGTATTTCTGAATGCCCTTTAGAAATATTCTGTAACCCCGTGCTGGGTCGTTGGGGTACCTCATAGGATCTCATCATGTGTGTGTGTGTTGAAGCTAGTTTTAAATCAGAATTGTCAGTCTCCTAGACTGGTTGCCCCACTATGGTCAGATGACTGTTCCCTATACTATTTACGCGCAGTTCGTGAGAACAAAAGATAGATTCATACCATTCCCAAGAACAAACGTTCGATGTAAATACAAACTGTCCCAGCCGAAGTTTGAACTCGGCTCACCGATTCCATTCTCTCTGTCGTCAACTGTTTGGCCACTCGGCACAACCGATGCGTCTACGTCATCGATATTCATAGCTGCCGATGTTATTTCTAGCAGCGTGACGTCATGAAATGAAGAAGCCACCGAACGAATAAACGTCGAAGCAGACATAACTGATGGTTTATGTAAATTCTTTAAACGTACTACCCACCCCTACCGTTTTAAAACTTATTCCATTATTCGAAATTGTTTGTTGACGATTATTTCTTGATTTCGTCGCAAACAACTAGAGATACGAATGATATATTTTAAGAGATAGGCAATATCTGTTCAAGCAAAACATTTCTGAGAGATATGACGCATACCGACCTACTTCCGTGGAAACTGAATTAGAAGATATAGATATATGGTTAGAGCGTGATACAGAAAGCTATGAGAACTAAATTTCTATAAGCAATGTTTGTTCGTTGTCGTAGATTCAGTAACAAAACGGGGAGCTAAGTTTGAGTACTTCTAATACATATAATTGATTTATTCTGTCTATCTGTTTGTAAAGGTAAATGGTCGACCGTAGTCGGAGACAACTCGAAAGTTCCTCTTTCGTTCGCTACTATCCTTTCGTATAGGGATGGGAGCGACTCCTATCCCTGATTCATGCCTCAACTTTAATCATACAGCTTAGAGTGTACTCAATTGGTTGCTGAATTTGTCCAAATGAATAATTTTCCAAACCGTCCGCTCATACTGAGAATCGAACCTTGGACTTTCTGCGTGAGAGGCAAACGAGCTAACCATTACACCATCTGAGCGGGATATCTCTACGGTGGGTTTGCGTTGATCCCTGGACACTGACAATCCCCCTGCCTTGTTTACAATGCAGTTCTATAGTAAAATTATTAACAATGGATTTACATTATACATAAAATGGTCACATTTCGTCAGTAACGCTTCCATGAATTCTTGACTATCGACAATCCTTTTTTTCCAGCTCCCCATGCATTGTTATCGTAAATTCATCAACAATGGATTTACATTCAACATATAATTATCCTACTCAGTTAGTAAGGCTTGTACAAATCCCTGACCACCGTCAAACCAATTGATCCTGATTTTCAAAAACAGAAGCCCGAGAGCTGAATTTCTAGCCACACCGGGTGCACTCTCTACATTGATTGACGCAACATAATCTTCCAATTTCCTACTTCGAATGTCTAATTTTGTTACATATTTCACATCAGTAGGCAGTAAGCATATGGAGGATTGACGCAATACTATCTCCTGATGCTCACTGCCCATCTAGCCTTATGTAATACTAAGCTAAGTTTAGTAAATTTCAAAAACTGAACAGACACCTTGAAATATAGTGGAAGTGACTGCAATTTCATTCCACAGTAACACAAAATTGTTACCGATTTATTTGTTGATAAGTGTTGAGAAGATTTAGATCTTAAATGTAAAAAAAAACACGAAATCCACGATCACGATTTCAAATCCTGGGTTTTGCACTGCAGGGGTGCATTGGTTTAGAGAAACAAGGCACTCTAAGGCAAGTAAAAAAAGCCTAGCATTCAGGAATTCCTGGAAAAGGCTTCAAACGAGATGAAAAGCAAACAATGAAGATTATATAACCCATTGGATGAAACAGAAAGTTCAGTGAAATTTTCCTAAGGGGTTACTGAATGCGATATAAACACGAGGAATGCCGGAGAACCCATCGATCGAAGCGTTGAGATTAAAACAACAACAAAAAAAAAACATTTTGTTTAAAACAAACAGATTGCAACGTTGTCCCCATTATTTTCTTTCATAAAACTATTTCTTTCCTTTTGAGTTTTCAAGTTAATCCTCGTTGAAACGTCCGGAACAAAAATAATGATTGTATCGAAAATAAAACGAGAAATATCGTCAAAAATGCAATGGAAGTCATTAGCAAATATGAATAGCCTATTACAATTAACTTGTACGGGAATTTTTTTGAGCGTACCCTAACCTCCAAAATGTTAGGGGTAGGATGCCAGGATAGGCCATCGGAGATCGAAAGTTGGAAGTGCAGAAGTTTGGGGTGTAGTACAACCAGAGGCGCTGGAAAACACAATGACTAAAACACAGAGACACAGACATATGCACATCTGAAAACAGATAGATCCTTTGCCACTTTTGGTGGCTACAGTCGCTCAATAATACCACACAGCAGACAGGGATATAGACGAGTTTGTTTTGTCGGTAAGGTCTCGCACTGTGCATTATCCAAGTATTGTCTTTCCGTCACGATTGTATCTATAACCGGTAAACAATTTTTTCCCCTCTGCTGAAGTATTAGTCACGACGCACAACAAAAGACTCAGAGAAATGAAAAGATGACGGACAATATCAGAAACCGTCAACTTAAACTGTCAATATGAATTTCTTCAGTTTTTAAGCTGGTCTAGCTGTCTGACTGGCTATGTATGTATCCATCAATGGGACTCAAGGGGTAAAAATTTCAAACACTTACGCCTTATTATGTCATAAAAAAACGTTATTTTGTTTTTTTGTGAAAAGTAGGATTTCAGTGGGGGCGTTTAATTTGCAATGTAAGTATACGCTAGATGGGTCCCTTGGTTAGAATTCATGCTTGTTTGGGTTTTTATATTTACTTCATAGATATCTAACAAAAGGCAAGAGAAGTAACTTATTTATTGAGTCTACTTTAATCAATTTTTCTAATTGATCACCCCCATACATGGCATGCAGCCAATAGACATTGGTCATTTGATGGTTTCTATTGTGTGACTTACAAAAATGTTTTTGTTTTGTTTTTTTTTTGGTTTTTAGGGTTTTTGGGGGGGTGGGGGATATAAAAAGTCGACGGATAATATCTTTTCTCTGGTCGTTCCCTGCACTAAAGAGAAGAATTGTATGAGATACCAGAAAGAATTAAAAGAAAAGCTTCTTATTAAACCGAGGAAGATAGACTTGCCTTGACGTAGATACATCAATAAGTCCGTAACCTAATGATGAATAAAATCCATGAGTTCAACGCTGTGTCCACCATTCGTCGTAGTGGTAGTAGGAGGAGGAAGAGGAAGAGGAAGGAGAGCAAGTAGACTTTCTCTGAGTCTATTGATTCTCATACTTGTAAAATATTGCGATATGGAAATATCCTGCAAGTATTATTTTTTATTAGAGATCGTAAATGGCCATTTTTGGCTATTTTAGCCATCTTGTAGTCTTTGAATATTCTTTTATGGTCTCAATAGCAGTTGGTAAAAAAAATTGATGGGAATAGAAGTTATTTTAATGACGTCATATGTTTTAATGACATAACACTTTTGAATAACCCTCCCACCCTTCTTTCCTATTTGCGTTGTCTCACATAACAAGGATCGACTGACTGACCGACCGACTGAAAAGCATCTTAAAGAGATGCGTGGGCACATCTGAAAAAGTATTCATTTTACGCAACAATTTTTTTTTCGAAATAATTATCTTCTTTTTAAATAAAATTTACCAAACGCCCTGACATCAGCTATATACATCGTATGTTATAAAGCTAAAATGTATTATATTATTTTGCAAAGGTCAATTTTTGATCGAAACATCCTTTTTTTTATTTTTTGACTTCATCCAGTACCGATAACAGTGCCAATAAGGTCTTCATAGGCAGATTATACAAGCAATATTTACGCATGGTTTCCTCTTTCACCCCTTCCACCCCAAATATGGGATCACTCTTTGCTCTCACTCCGATTATATCGATCTGGTTCCCTTATATTTCTATATAATACTAAAAGTCTGATTCACCCAATAAAATCTCGCATGCATATTCAATGGACCCAGGAGGATGTTTTAAAGTAAAATATACATTCTGCATCATGCTATAGATTTATTTATCCATTCTGTATGTAGGTCATGCAAATAGTTATTAGTTTTCAAACAATCAGGATTTTAACAAAGTGGGTCGTTCTCTTCACTGTATTGTATTGAATCAAAGTCGATGATTAGATGCAGGCATTAACCAATAATTGGTGAGTAATAAGTCCACTGAACAGAAAATATGGTGGATAGACAGATAAAAGATGTCTCCGACAGACAGTAGAACAATGTTCCCGAACACAATTGGCAATCAACTGAGTGGAAAGTGGATGTGCAGCAAACGAATCTGAATCGGAAATTGACTTTCAGATTCTGTTAATTACACTGCTGAAGTCTGCTTGCGAGAAACGTTGATAAAATGAAAAGTATATATACAGTTGATTAGGAGAAAAACAGAACCTAATTTAATGACGGCTTTGAAATTCAATTGTTATCAGGTGGCTGTTGTGGAAATACAATTTTTTTTTAACACAGATGAGAAAATACTCAGTAGTCAAAGAGCATACACCTCTGCCAACGCTATTGTCACCATTGAGTGAATGAAAATCAGATCGTATATAACTATGATGCAAAGGAAGTAACTGTAAAGATATCCCGGATCCAACCTAACTTAAATCAATTCTTCGTTAGCTATAGATACCCATTAAAAACTTTTGGAGATACCATATGGACAGAGAGACAAGTGGACACGAGTGATTACATATACCTCGTCCGACTTTGGTGGCTGAAGTTAGTTAATGAAAGCTGTGAAATTCAATCGTTATTGGATGGTTAGTCGGACATAAAAGGTTTTCTTGGGACACAAATCAAAAACCAGTGAATTTTGAAAATATATCTGACAGATGCCACAGTGTGATTACAGCAGAGAAACACCCAGACCCTTCTGAGACTGAAATATATCTTACACTTGAAAGATTAAAACAACTTAATGTAGAGACTTTGGGATACATGAAGAAACTTGCTGACCTATTGAATCCGGAACAATATACTCATAGTGGATACTGGCTTTCATTGCTCAGGGTGCACTGAAAAAAACTGCTGACTTCATCTACCAGCAGTAAATGTAGAAGATACATCCATATATTACAAGTTCAGGCCTACATTGCTGTTAGAAAGAAAACTTCTTCCTGGCAAGAGAAGTAAACACATGAAACAGTCTGAATAAAAAGACGATCACATTCGAGAATATCAATATTTTTTAAATAACCTTTACTCTGATATCGGTCATGAAAAGTCTATCTACAATCTTTCTTACTAGTTCAATTCCACCCCGACTAAGCTTAATGACGCAATTAATTGCTGTTAAATAAGTCTATTTTAATTTCATTCAGATGAAATAAAAGCGTTTACGAATTATCTCGGCAAACAATCATTTGCCAGGTTTCCTTCCAGTTGAATTCACCATTGTAATCTCCATAGCAACGTTGCATTTGCAGCTGCCCGGGGCAATAGATCGAAGATTCTTCCAACGAAGTGGATCAGGCAATATTCCGTATCCTGTAACGACCCCCCACTACCCGGTCATGGGGACATGTATAACGGGTGTGTCTTGGGTTAGATGGCCTTACGGGGCCCATCCCTCTTCAGGTTTAACAGAGAGGAATTGAGAACCATAGAAAGTAGGTTCAAACTGAACTGACGGGAGCGAACATCGATCAGCCTTGCAATACGTGTCTTTCTCTCCATGCACAATTAGGGTTACCCCAAATCGCGCCAAATCGTCCTTGAAAAGTGCCAAAAGGCTCCATTTTACTAGCTATATTGGTTGGATTTGCCCCAAAAGGCTAGGAAGTAGATAGATTTGACTTCGTTTTTCTAACATAATAAAAACAAAAAAATCTTCACCAAATCTAGGAGAGTAAAATTTAACATTCGCCGACCGTGATTTGAAATCAGGACCAAGTGATTAGTAGCCGTGTCTCTTACCGACTAAGCTGAATTTACAAGGCTTACATATCAACCAAAATTTATGTTATGAATACGTAAGGGCTTATTTCAGTATGATAAATAAATATATATTTATGATGAAAAAATACACATTCATATTTATTGATTTATTACATATTCAATAAAAAGTTGAAGTAATCATTTTCAGTTTGAATAGAAGAAGGAGTGGAGTTTGACCCACCAGCAGCCAGGCTTGTTGAACAAAATAATCACTGACAAAATTCAATACGATGAATTTAATACTATCCAATTCAAGAATCTCAAAACTAAGAAAATCGTGACTGGATACAGGACTGCCTCCAACGTGTCAACCTAAACAGAATGTACTAGGGAAAACGGTTCTCCATGTTCGCTTGGATTGAAAAGAAATTCTTTATTACGAATTCCTGCAACCCATACAAACTGAAATGGCGTATTCAAACAGAAAAGCGCTTTTCCTTGCCAGGGAAGTCGATACATGATTTTACTGACACCCGTTCTTGTATTGCAAATGCAACAAAAATTAATGGATTTGGATAGGTCATTCTTTCATATGCATCTTCTATACACCTGTTACTTTTAAACTATCATTCATTTCAATCGATCCAACACCTGTTCCTTTTAGGTTATCATTTATTTCACTTGATCCAACGCCTGGTACTTTTAGACTATCATTCATTTCAATCGGTTCCGTTTAGGTTATCATTTATTTCACTCGATGCAACACCTGTCACTTTCAAACTATCATTCATTTCACTTGATCCAACGTCTGTTACTTTCAGACAATCATTTATTTTACTCAATCCAACACCTGTTTCTTTCAGACTATCATTTATTTCACTCAATCCAACGCCTGTTACTTTCAGACTATCATTCATTTCACTCAATCCAACGACTGTTACTGTCAGACTATCATTTATTTCACTCAAGCCAACGTCTGTTACTTTCTGACTATCATTTATTTCACTCAATCCAACGTCTGTTACTGTCAGACAATCATTCATTTCTCTCAATCCAACGTCTGTTATTTTCAGACTATCATTCATTTCACTCAATCAAACGCCTGTTACTTTCAGACTATCATTCATTTCACTCAATCCAACGCCTGTTTCTTTCAGACAATCATTCATTTCACTCAATCCAACACCTGTCACTTTTAGACTATCATTCATTTCACTTGATCCAACGCCTGTTACTTTCAGACTATCGTTTATTTCACTTGATCCAACACCTGTCACTTTTAGACTATCATTCATTTCACTCGATCCAACGCTTGTTACTTTCAGACTATCATCTATTTCACTCAATCCAACGCCTGTTACTTTCAGACTATCATTCATTTAACTCAATCCAACACCTGTTACTTTCAGACTATCATTCATTTCACTCGATCCAACGCCCGTTACTCTCAGACTATCATTCATTTCACTCGATCCAACGCCTGTTACTTTCAGACTATCATTCATTTCACTCGACCCAACGCCTGTTACTTTTGTTATCATTCATTTCACCCCACGGAACAGTTTTTAGTCAACATTTACAACCTTCCCCTGATATTTGCTGTATCGGAACTCGTTGGTTAAGGAGAGGCTTAAATATTACTTACATAAAAAGGTGAGAACTCATTTTTTCGAATTTTCCCCACATTTTGCCCGAATTAGAGAGAGCATTTGTCCGATCTATCAACCCCCATGGGTAGTACGCCAATGTTCCTTATATATAGGCATCAAGGAAGAACTCATTAAGTCAAAATCAAAATTGTTCTTTTATGGCGAAATACATTATTAGTCTAAAAGGTCATAGAAAGCTACTGTAAAAATATTTTTGCATCGAACTAATATTTCAAGTCTCTGTTGCATTTTTGGAACTCCAGTCCAAATTGGAGGCTGGAGTTGACTTTTTTCCCTTACTGACATCATAAAAAAACAACATTTCATTTCTGTACTCTTTTTCTTACCCTTCTACACAAAACTACCTAACTTTCCTGTATCACCTCTAACTTTTTACGACGATATCATTCGTCCCCCTTCCTACTCCTTTATCAATTATCGAACATTCTTTTCTCCCTTCTCTTTCTTCCTACCCACTCAATATCAAAATTTTTTATCTCTTTCCTTCCCCCATTACTTAACTCTCCTAACTCCCTTATCTCTGACTACACCTTCAGTAAACTACCCAACTTTTTTCTCTCATCTTCCTCCTTCTTATTAAAATACACAAATCCTTTTTATCTCTTTTCTTCCTCATTACTTAACTCTCCTTACTCCCTTATCTCTGACTACACCTTCAGCAAACTACCCAACTTTTCCTCTCATCTTCGTCCTTCTTATTAAAATACCCAAATCTTTTTCCTCCTATTTTCTTTCCCTCTTATTGAACTATCTAACTCCTTTCTCCCCCTCTTAATGAACCTTATTCTCCTTTCCCCCCTCCCAACCTTCTTATTACTGGAAGCGTAGCGTTCGAATGTAGAGAGGAAGGAATAAGAAAATATCAATAGTTCCGGTAAGAAAAGAAACTACTGAATACGTTTCAGTGGAAAGATCCATTGTTCCAAATGGTAGGTAGGAAATATTCTAATTGTTACCTCCAAGTGGAAAGGTCCATTGTTACAGACTGAGAAATAGAAAAAGTCACACTGTTCATTATAAAAGCAGATGAATAGATATACCTCAAAGTCAAGGGAGGCTCGAAAACAGTCTACATTTTTTAGAAGACGCAAACTATACGCGAGATGAGAAGAGGTTCTCAACTGTCGATGGCTGGAAGTTATCTTGAGGGACATGGAGATGTTATTTTCTGACAGGTGCGGTAGTTTATATTTCTTCCTTGGGGAACCTAGTCTGACTTTGGGTCCCGGTAGAAATAGGGCTTGTCTGGAAGAAATAAGTAATGAGAGGAATCAAAGATAAGAACATCTCACCCTTGCAATGGTTACAGATTTGATCGGAAGGGGAGGGGGAGATAAAGAGGGATTGGGGGATAAGGGATGAGGGTTTGAGAGAGAAAAGAGGTAGACGAGAGCAGGGAGAAAAAGAGGAAGACAGTGAGAGAAGAAAGGAGAGAGAAAGGGAAGGAGGAGAGAGAAAAGAAATAGATAAATAAACAGATAAATTACTACGGATTTGATTAGAGAAAAAAGAGAGATGGAGAAGATGAGAGATTGAGAGATGATGGGTGAGAGAGAGAGAGAAGAGAGAGAAAAAAGGTAAAAGAGAGCACAGAGGAAACAAATGAAGAGAGAAAAGAGAATTGAGAGGAAAAAGAGAGAGGGGGGAGAGAGAAAGAGAGAGGGGGAGCGAGAAAAGAGAGGGGAGAGAGAAAGAAGTAGATTAATAAACAGATAAATTACTACAGATCTAATTAGAGAAGAAAGAGAGAAAAAAGTAATAAGAGAGGCAGAGGGGGAGATAAAACAGACAGAGGAGAAAAGAGAGGGGAAAGAGAGGGGATAGAAAAAGACGAGAGAGAGAGGGAAAAAATGAGACAGAGATAAATGACATATTTAATCGGGAAACACCAAGTATCCTTATGATGGTATATTTTACAGATACGGACAAGAGATAAGTTCTATAGAGATGAGGGATTAGCTTTTGCATGTCACTTTAGAAACCGTCAACCAAAACTGTCAACATAGGTTTCTCTCAGTTTTCAAGCTGGTATGGCTGACTGACCATGTATGTATCACGCATACAGGCCGCTCCAATGAAGACAGAGGGCTGAAAATTGAAACATTGGCTCCTGATTATGTCTAAAAAAACGTTGTTTTTTTTTTGTTGTTGTTCATTAAATTCATTCCCAAAATAGCTTTTAATGGAGAGTACAATTTACAATGTAAGTTTATGTTAAATTATTCCTTTACTCAGCGTCTGCCTGCAAAATTAAGACTTTTTTATTGATCACAAAAAAGATGAGAGATGTAACTTATTCATTGATCACCCTTTTATTTCCAATTTCTCCATTGATCAACCCAAAACGGCATGCAGCCAAAAGACATTGATTGCAAGACGGTTTCTATTGAATGACTGACCAGACCTGTTTTCTATATTTGCTCCTCGAGAATATCTAGATATTTTTTTTTCACTTCAGTCATAATGAGATCAAAACTGATGTTTGAATTGAACTTTGACACTCTACATGTTTGAACTGCTGCACTTTTCCCTTCTGTCAAAATATAACAACAAGCAACGTCTGCGTCCGTCTGTCACGATTTGAAATCATTTCATTTTTTGTTTTGTTTGTCAAGAGAGATATCTATCTATCTATCTATCTATCTATCTATCTAATGTTAATGGGTAGAAGTCTCTTTCATTTATTTGTACATATTTTTCTTTCAAATCAGGATTCCTTCTGCTCATATCAGATTGCACTAATTTTCTCCACCTAACAGGCCTCTTTTTTTAAATATATAACCTGAACGAGAGGAATGCGTAGACATCATAATCAGAGAGAGAGAGAGAGAGAGTGAGAGAGAGAGAGAGAGAGAGAGAGAGAAAGAGAGAGGAGCTTACATCTATAACAATAATTGGTTAATAATCATGAAAGTAAATAGCATAATATATATATATATATATATATATATATATATATATATATATATATATATATATATATATGAAACACCAAAGAAAATTACATAAATTACATTAACAGATACTAAGAAATAATTGAAATGACAAATTCTTTTGAACATTTTTCTTATATATTCAGTGTTTGAGGCTTTAAATATATATATATATATATATATATATATATATATATATATATATATATATATATATATATATATTTATATATATATATATATATATGTATGTATGTGTATGTATATATATATATATATATATATATATGTATATATATATATATATATGTATTTATATATATATATATATATATATATATATATATATATATATATATATATATATATATTGCAACACAATCCTTCGGCTCTCATTACTCTCTACCATCCAGTCTTGTGCTGTACGAAATTAAGCTTCATATAAAAAATGTTAGCGTCTTCATAAAGCAATGGTTGGCAAGATGGTCAATCAGATCATAGTTTCCATCTATGAATTCGAGACTTAGTGCTATGCAAAGCTGTCAAACGCTTCGCTGTAGAATCCATCGCTAATGACAAAATGGCATTCATTTTATATAACAAATATTAATTCATCAACAAATTGCCAAGGACTGAGATTAGGTTATAGGTGAATATTAATTAGGATGAAGAAAGTTTCAATTCCTAAGTGGGTTACTACATGTCAGGGTGTGAACTATTGATCCATGTTCAAACATAGCCATGTTACAACATGAGAGCCACAAGTAATTTTAACAGCTGAAAATCCTGAATAAACTTAATCCGAGAAATATTTTTTTTAAAAATCACGTACAAATTCCCATAAGTAGATTTATGATGACAGAACATGCGAGGATCCAGAGCAGGAGGTCCACAGTATCTGGACCCCGTATCCTAGCCAACCCTTTCACTCATTTTTTTAAATTGATATATATATATATATATATATATATATATATATATATATATATATATATATATATATCTTTTTAAAAAAAGATCTGATCCCATCTCCTAAATGAAACCCTAGATCTGCCCCTGGGGAATGGGGAGTCGGACTCGAAACTTAGTATCAAATTTCTAGATATCAACAGCACGAACTTAACACACAAAGATATTGAATCGTCGAGAGATGGCTTTACTGCCACAAGATATTTCTGTGAAGTTTCCGCGTTATTCTACATCAAAAGCTGATGGTCGGGTGCCTTAGGTCAAAATAAAGATTCCCGCTCGATCCGCGTGCAAAGTTTGATTTTTTGCATGATTACCCTTGAACATCCATGAAAAATTGGCACCAACTATTCTCATTATGGTCCATGTAAAGGTATATATTCAAAAAATTATCTTTTGGCATCGAAATCGAACGGAGTAACAAAAGAAACTTAACTAGAACGTCCTTAGTTTAAAATTTAAAGTAGGGAAACCTAAAAATAAAAATAAATGTTGTAGGTGCCTACATCCCGCTCATTAATCCTGGAATTATTATTTGTGAGGTTTATTTCGTAAGTTACCCAAGGTTTGGGTGAGGGCAACGAAAACAATCGAGCATATTGGGTCTTTTTAGGCGAGAAAAAAATGCATTTTTTTCTTACTTTGGGCTTCTGCACTTTCAAATCATGGACGTTAGCTTTTTGTAGATATTGACGGGAAAACGAGCTTACTCAGAGTTTTTGATGCCTATACCGAATCATATTTCGTGAGAACATTCTCGTAGATGAATGAAATGGGGGAAATAGCTTTTTCCAATATGTCAGTCACAGTGGATGTCCCATCAATGGAATTTTGATCAAAGTGACCGGTCTGCGTTGCCGACTCAATTTGCCACTCACTTGATTCTCTGCTCATATATTGATAGATTTTGTGGTTGTAAAAATGTATATCAAATTACAACTTATTGGTCTGAGCGGAACAAAACTGGCTATTTATGTAGATTCCGGAACAATATTTGTCAAACTCCTACACTTGAGTTTTGACTTTATTTTCGTTTTTCCGTAATCATCACAATGACCTCACCAAAAATCAGTGACGTCATGATGGCACGAATAAGTGTTTTGTACGCAAAAACTGATGATAAATTTACTATCTCAAATCAAGTCGACGTGTTTTATTACAGGAACAACGTGTAAAAAATGAGCTGAAATTAGATGCATAGTTTTTGAATTATATTATATGGAGAAATTAATTCGGTTTTTTGTTTTACCTTTGTGATTGTGTGGAAGGTATCAAAGACCGAGTGCACCGGTGCAAACATTGGCCAATGAGGTTACACTGAGGCTGCGTTTGCTAAGCGCATCGGGAGGCCTTTGGACTCGTCCTTAGGCTCTCCCATTATTACTCGGCCCAGCTTTCGCAGGTGACGTTGTCTTTTCAACGGTAACTGCGTCGGCTGGAGCCATTTTTTAGCGGTAAGGTACTATTTCTTCCCACGTTAAGCCCGACCTTGTGTCACATATTGCTGTGGTGGGACAGTGATTAAATAGTTACCTTTTGGATTTCAATGAAACAAGGGAGTTTGGTCCAAGTGCAGCCAAGTTTGTTCCAGTCTTTTTTCTTTTTTACATGGTTCTTCTATTACGTCATAAAAAATGCATTCACCTTTGAATCGTAGTTGGAGAATTTTTTCGAGTTCAACTGTCACAAAGTCGACTGTTTTTATTATGACGTCATAAAAAATAAGTGTATATTTTTCAATCGTTGTTGGGGATTATTTCAACCCGTACGTCGCAAAGTCGACCGCAAACCCGAATTATTGCTCGGAAAAAAAACAATTTGGAAAATTCACATACAAAACATTTAGGCACACAATTGTCGCATACGTGCAGAAAACTCACTGTGAATAATGAAATTATTTTAGAAGGCATGATGATTTGGACAGGTTCCGAAGATATTAGCACCACGAAGCCTGAGATAGAGGCGAATCTCAGGGAAGGTCTCTGTCCAACAAAGGACATTAAAGGCTGATGATGATGAAACTCTGCTCAGTTTGACACACAGGTTGCTTATGAGTTGGGACTCTTCTCGCTTTTCGACTCAGTTTAATTTTATCCAATGAACTCATTATCAACTAACATATTACAATCTATATTATCTTAAGATTAGAGCATAAACTTGAAAAAAAAAAGAGGACCACTTCACACTCTCAGAGTTCAAATGCAACAAAATTAGTTCGTTTCAAAGAACGTCGATGTGTGAATCGTGGTTAACCTGTCAACCCTCTGTTCCAGCCTCCTTCTCTTTCTAATTAAACATCTGTTGTCATTTTTCAACCATACCAAGGCTACTGTCGCTGCTATGATTTCATGAATATTAATTATTGATGACTTGGTAATTATAAGATAATTAGATAAATTCATAATGCAAACCTAATTTATCGTCACCTATATTTTCCCCACTCTTCATTTACTTATTGCGAACCTATGACTAAGCCAAATGTACCTTGAGACCCAGTGAAGGGTCGGGACCAGTACTTCGAAGAACCATTGCCTGTTGTACTTACCGTGACTATGTTATCACTCATGTCCTGTAATGAGTTGGCTCATCGCCTTTAACTTTATTTCACGAGAACCAGTGCTTTCAGCGAGACTTGACCATACTGTCATTGTACGTAATTTTGATTATTAGTGCGCTCCTAATCTATCATCCATAATAGCTTCATTGGAATAGACTTAGGCCACACGCTCCCCTTTTGTGATTTTATTAAATCTCTGTAAAATATCTTTTGTTTACTTTTGTAATATTTTGATTTTTTTCCCCGGGCAACGTCGGATTCTTCAGCTTATAATTACACACACAAATATGTATATCTGGTTCCACATGGTAGATTTTGATACACACTCACACAGCACACACCACTGATGATGGGAAGAATCCCGAAACATGTATGGACTATTGACTTATAAGGATTAATTAACCTTACCACCAAACACTTCACTCCCGAGTCTGTCTCACTCTCTACAGCACACATTATATATATATATATATATATATATATATATATATATATATATATATATATATATATATATATATATGTATATGTTTATATATATATATATGTATATATATACATATATATATATATATATATATATAGAGAGAGAGAGAGAGAGAGAGAGAAAGAGAGTGAGAGAGAGAGGAGGGGATTTCTTTTTCAAAAGATTATCAAATTCAAATACATCCGTGAATTCTTTCACGAGCAATAAATAGTAAAAAAATATAAAGCAAAAGTTCTATCCACACCATCCGCTCGGCAGCAACGTGACACTGACTTGAAAAGTAATTCAAGTACGTGGGAACAATTCTTGGAGACGATGGGACAGTTATATCCGCCAAGACGGATATAATTTACTTCACGGCGACATATTTTCCAATTAGACAAGATGTGTAATTTCCTTAGTCTCAACTGTCCTAGATTTCTGAGCTCTACAAGGAAAGGAAATATTTTTTCATGAATCGACGTCCTAATTTCCTATTTTCCCTCATCCTGCTCAGGTTTTGAAGGTGGTCATTCAATACGGGAGCCGTTTATTGTGATCACTTTGGGACAGGGTATTTTTGATAATTATAACCGTATGGCAAGGAAAGGATCGATAGGTCGTGAGTTAAATCCATGGTTGGGACATGACTTTTCAAATTTTACCCATTTTTCCACAAAGCTAAGAGTTAGATGAGCTCCATAAGGTGATCTCGCCCAAGACACATCCGCTATGGGTTTCTGAGCAACAACGGTACAGGGAAAGGGAAACATTGTATTGATTGTGGGACCGAGGACCTTCATTGTTATAAACTATGGAAGGTCTGAATGGGGCTATTGATCCTAATGAGCGATAAAAACTTTTCTTCGGGTATATCTTGATTCTATAACTCTAGGTACAATGCACTTGTAGCAGCCTCCATACTTTCACTTAGGGATTAAATACGGAACTCTTCTTTTAGCTGGATATCGAAAACGTCACTTCCTACAACGACCCCTATAAAAATCCTAGACGCACATGGTCAAACGCTCTTTGGCGCTGGCACTCCTAGCTGGTTACGCTTTCGGACCCGGGACTTATGCCGGCCACTCTTCTTTTCTCTTTCTTTCTCTCTACGATCGGTATCATTTCACCGACTTCCCGGTCGATCAGATCCTAACCATTTTCCTCTGTGACTTATCTCTATACCAACTTTGCCTATTTCAGTTAACCGATGTTGACGCATCTCACATACGCACAGCTACGCAACCGTGTCCTCACCACGTGTTCCAAACGTGTATACAACACCCACTCTCATGAATGAAACAGCAATGCTTTTTACTATCAGACAATCACGATGATCTCTCCTAATACTCGTTACTTCAGGAAACACGCTAGAATAAAACTCTCTGTGATCTCTTTCTTACATGTCCGTCGAGTGTCTATCAGCATCAGAGAATTTGGTAGTTTGGCACACACATTGAACCCGGTCTCCATATTCATTACTTGGTATGCTCCAAGCCATATGGATTCAAAAGCAGTTCAGACACCTCCACTTCGAGTCCGACGCCTGTACTATCAATGACAACAAAACTCCCACCTTTCGCTATCTCTTCTCATCTCTTCACGTGATCGACCATATTAATGTTATCATTACATGAATTTCATTTTCATTCGTTATTTGTCATTACTGTTTCTGTATTGAATGTACATCTTATTTGTTCACCCAAATACCTGTATGTGTCCTTTTTTACTTCTCCGCGTCTATGTTCATACTTCGCGTGCATTCTCTTCGTACATCTCCTTTCTCTCTTCTACATCTCCCGAGACGTCGACGCTACCACCAAACGACATGGAAGCAAACTTCCTTGTTTCCAACATCTTTGCACTACCAATTCCTCAACCAAAACTACTTGAACTATCCAGAACCATACTATCCACAAACTCCTTCTTTCCAACCAGATATCATCACCTATACACTAATTTGTCTAATTACAAATCACATATCTCCAAAATTTCTTGATGAATCTTAACAGAATTTTGTGGAAAGCGGACAACAGATTATAAAAACAGTGGTTTTGAAGCGAATCAATCTCCCTTACTTTGTAGCTATCTGTCCACACCACATAATACCAGCGAAAGGTCCCTGTCTATCCAAATGATATCTTATCACTAAGTTATTCAAACTCACTGAAGGTCCCTTTTGCATGTTTCAATTGGTTTCATTGGTCAACACGAGATTTCCTACGGAGCCCTATTACAGCACCGGACTACATCTTCCGAACGGCCATTGAACACTTCATACAGTGCCAGATTCTCAAGATGAATTAGGATGGGTTGCAGCTATTGTGAATTTCTTGGTCTTCTTGGAGGATACCCATAGGGGTACGTTAAAATTGAAATAGCTTTTGTTGTAATTTGTGTGAGATCAGTACCGGTCTATTTCCTGGGTGAATGCCAAGGAAAGTGCCATTTCTGATATTCCATTAAAAGAGTAATTAAGCTCAAAGGCAAAAGAGATCATCATATATTAATGTTCCCACTTTGGTGTACAAGTCAATGGACTGAATTGTCTGCCCTTGTGTACGATACGTGCACGACCATTCTGAAATTCGAAAAATGGAAAAAGAGAGGTATAATGACTGAGAGAGAGAAAGGTCGTCGAGGCAATGAGAGAGAGGGCACCGTTTTAAGGCAGCCAGAGGGAGAGAAGGGCACTGCGTTGAAGCAGTGAGAGGGAGACCCCATCAAGAGAGAGAGAGAGAGAGAGTCACACGCTCACACATTGACGCAATGAAACGGCGAGAGGGATATCGCTTTAAGACGACAAGAGAGAGAAACCCGTTTGTGTGCGTGTGAGTGTGTGAGAGAGAAAGGCCATTGAGTGTGAGAAAAATGAGAGACACCCCGTTGAATGGGTGAGAGAAAGAGACCCTTGGGACGAAGAGAGAGGGAGACCACTAAAACAAAGAGAGAGAAAATGAAAATGTAAATAAAACCAGTAGATAGAGTAGCCGAAACATTAACCCAAACTGAAAAGTAACCCACTTGGAATGTCGACTGAGGGTGAAAGAAGAGGTCGTTCATCTTCTTCGTTCTCTGTCAAAAGCAAAAAAAAATCTATTAAAATTGATTATGACTTCAATCTCAATACAGTAGATCCTTGTTATCACGACACCCTTAGAGAGTGTCGTTATATATCAAATCTGCTGTTATAATAGGTTGCTTAAAGATTACAGCATGCAAATTGAAAATACAAGCAAATTATTAACTTCATAATTTGCTCCAGAGGAGGTATAATCTTCGATAAAAATCTTGCAGGAATATTAACGCAAACATGCCATTACAACGCGTGTATCATTGGATGGAACCGTTAAGACGAAAATATTTATATAACGGAGATTTTTTTCCGTTTCTCTCTGTTCCATATATATGTATACGTTTATTTTGTGGAGGTGAAATGATCTGACAGAATGTTGATGAAAGTGACAATAGGAAGGTGAAGGGAAAATCTCAATGAAAAACTAGGTGTTACATCTCAAAATGTTCATCATCACGTGGGCATGTTTCGATGCCAGCCATCTTACAGCGATTCAGAGAAAATATGCATGTTTGAAGTTGAGGAAAGAAAATGAACCTCAACGTCAAACATGTAAACATCACACAATTTTCTCTTAACCGCTGAAAGTTTCTCTGGAAAAGATGGCTGGCACCCGTCGAAATGCATCGAAACATGCCTACGTGATAATAAAAATTCCCAAGATGTAACATCTGCTTTTTTCTTTCTCTCTTCACCTTCCAACTGCCTCTTTTATCAACATACAAACACACACACACACACACACACACACACACACATATATATGTATATATATATATATATTTGCTTATATCTTGTTTTATCAATTATCCCTTATCTTTTTACCTCTTTCTCAATCGTGAAAAAATTCTTTTAATTCTCATTTTTTGCATACCTATTCCTATCATATAAAATAACTGGCTGTATCTTTCCCTGTATCCGCCCTTAAACATTTGCACAGCTCAACTCAATTTGTCGTGCATTCTCAACGAACTCATCGGAATTCTTTCAAGTATAAAGTTTTGAGAAAAATCTACATAAGTGATTTTAGAGTGGGTTCTATTTACAATCTAACTACAATATTAAATTGAACCTTTACTTTCTGTTCAATATGTACATGTGCATTCGATCATTTATTATATCATTGATATTATGACTATTATATAAAACAACTAGCTGTATTTATCCCTGTGGCCTCCTTAGATATTGGCGTAGCTCATCTAAATTCGGCACACCAATAATGTTAAACTGAACTCTTACTTTCCGTTCAATATACAGATATAAACATACAAGCAAACTGCAATGCTATTCAAGACTGATATTTCTCGTTTTAATTCATAAAGGAATAAGAAAATTAGATTAAAAAAAAGACGTATACAAATTTCCAAAAGTATGAAAAATTCTTACCACATCCTTTCGGCTGAAGTTGAATTTCAAAATAAAAAAGTGAACTTCAAATAAAAAAAGATGAAAAAAAAGTATTTCAACTTTTTCCAAATAAAAGTTCAACTTTTAAAATCGAAGTTAAAAAAAGTGTAAAATTTTCCTTCATCTTGAGTTTAGTTGCTTTTCATTGCAACAACTCAGGCTGTCAGTTTACAGCCGTGAGTAAACAGCAATGATTGGAAATACAGTATACGAACTTGACAAGACTCGGACTCGCATACCTTTTGCTTTAAGGAAGAAATTGTCATTCATATCAGCGACTCATATAGCCTGAGCTATGGGAACGATCATATCAAACTTTTGAAACTGATCTTCATTCCCTCAATCACTCGACATCATATTTGTTATTGTTTTTACTCTAGTAGTGTAAGTAGCAACAATATTATCTTCAAAAATAAGCAAAACTGGTACGTGCAGGATCAAACTTCACTGAAGCCTCAATTCTACAGAAGATAATTACTGCAACTTTTGTATCGTATTCATAATTAATTTCAAAAAAGTTATAAAGATATATTTCTTTGAATAAATGTATTTATTTATAAGAAGGAAATAAGCCCGTGCAAAAATGTAGGTTACATTTTCGCTTATATCTAAAATTTGCTAATTCAACTCAGTCAGTAAGACAATCTGCTGGCAGTCGGTCGGTCTTGAGTTCAAGTCACGCTAGGGCAATGAGAATTTCACATATTGGTTTACACTCCTAATTTTAGTGAAGATTGTTCTTGTTCTTATTTCGACATAAAAATAAAGTCAACTCCAGTTTGTTAGACAATAATCGGTAATTGTTGATAATGTTGCATCTAATAAACAAACTAATCGTGATAATATTTTTAGTTTTAAAGAATAAGTCACAATCCATTTTGATTCTGTCAAATTGTGCCCTGAGGTAGATTTTACTTACCGTGGTAAAACAGTGTGATTTACCATCAAATAAGAGCCAGACAGATCATTTTAAAGATCGTTAAATTTCAGTTACCGTAGCAAAGCTGAGTAATTTACCCCCAAGCGTCAAACGAGCTACTCTTTTTGAGGTGGGTAAATTTCAGCAACTTTGGTAAAGCTGAGTAATCTACCTCCAAGCTTGATCCAAACGGGCACTTCTTTTAAAGATAGGTAGATTTCTCTTACTTTGGTAAAGCTTAGTAATTAATCAACAAGCTAGAGCAAAACGAACGATTTTCTCTTAGGATAGGTAGATTTAAGTTACCATAGGGAGAAAAGTAATTTACCACCGAGCTAGATCCAAACAGGCAATTCTTTTGAAGATAGGTAGATTTCACTAACTTCGGTAAATCTGAGTAATTAACCACTTTGTAGGAGCCAAACTGGGGATTCTCTCTAAAGATAAGTAGGTTTTAGTTACCATGGTAAAGCTAGGTAATTTACAGCTTAACAAGAACCAAACGCGACGATTCTCTCAAAAGATAAGTAGATTTCAGTTATCATGGTTAACAGGCAATTCTTTGTAACGTCTTTAGATAATATGAGAGAATGGGGGAGAGGCGCAGATTTGGAGGGGCGCAAAGTTCCCTGCAGTTGATAATGTCTGTTTATTATTAATCATGTTCCCCTCTAGGATGTAGCGAAACAGCACCTGAACGCTTGTCCTTGCCAACGTAGGCTGAGAACCCTAGCTACGCTACTGAGAGAGAGAAAGAGAGAGAGAGAGAGAGAGAGTGAGAGAGACAAAGACAGAGAGAGAGACAGAGAGAGAGACAGAGAGAGACAGAGACAGAGAGTGAGAGAGAGAGAAAGACAGAGACAGAGACAGTGGAGTGAGAGAGAGAGAGAGAGAGAGAGAGAGAGAGAGAGATGGAATTGAGGACGGATCTTCAAGTTTCCAGTCACAAACTTGCAAAAGTAGCTAAGAATATCCAAGTACTTATGCACCCTTTATTATTAAATAAAAACGAACCTAAACGACTGAACAACGTTTTCAAAACAGAATCAAAATATTAAGAATTACAACCCATGTTTGAAGTTATATTTACTCAGTTTGAGATTTTTATCTGATGTCGAAAAACAGATGGTGTATAGTCGTAGGGAAAAGGCCGGCTCGAAGATCTTCGAAAAGCGTAGGAGTAAAATATTATTACTAATAATAATAATAATAATAATAATAATAATAATAATAATAATAATAATATAAAAATCCCACACAAAGCTGATATTCTAATAACTATTCAAATATATCAGCATAGCCATTTTCCTTTAACTGTCTGGTACGGGATTTCCCTCTTTTCGAATGTTCACTTGACGCCACTCCACATTGACGAGATACCAACATTGATACCCATTTTCGCAATGCGAAAGGAATCAGAAGAGGATTTTTGTTTTTACCATAAGAAGACGAAAAGCGAAAATAAATGCCCAGCATTCACAACATGGATCCCCCGAGACCACATACGCAACCAAGGCCGGCAAAGTGTTAGATGGAGAGACGAACTAGACAAGTTCAGGAAGTACTGGTTCCGTGACGCCCATGATAGGGAAGTGTGGCAAATCCTGGGGAAGGTCTATGTCCAACGACGGACGCTAAAACACTACTGATGATGATGATGATGATGATGATGATGATGATGATGATGATGATTCGTTTTGCAGCGATCTACCGTAAAAGAAGAATGCACACCGAGCAGCGAGCAACACTAGCTTTGAACTGTATCTGTGAGCATCTGCACTTTATTTAGATTTATTTTGTGCAACCGTTAGCTGGATGTGTTCAAAGGTATTAGAAAAGCCCAGGCGAACTGACAAGGGCGTTGAAGTTTAGCGTAAAATTGGAGGATATATAAAGTTATTTTGGGAGTCTGGTAACTCTAGAAATATTTTCCCATGTAAATTAACGGTGACTGCTTCTTCTCTTTACGACGTTCCGACTTACAGAAGATTTTAAATAAGAACGCTCTACTCCCGGATAGCGAGGAAAACCAATCCAAGTTCCCTTACTTTTCGAAGGTTTTATCGAGGTTCTGACCAGGCTTGACGGTGCTTAACTTCGGTGATATTTCGAGAACCGGGGTATCCAACATGATTTAACTGCAAGAGGTTTCTCAGTTCTAGTTCTTCGAGAGACACTGGGTACCATTCCCTAAGTTTTCGGTATGACTCGGTAGATTGAACCACGACCTAACAAACTGGAGGCAACTACTTAGCCATTTGGCAACAGTGATCAGTATAAGATCTTCTGATTGGATAGATAGAAAATAAAGGATTGATCTATTCGATTGTAATCATAAAAGTAATATATTACTTCCATTTGCTCACAATAAAACTTATCTTCCTTTAATCTAAGAAAACAAACGGGAATAGCTCTCTTCTAAACACCCAAAAGACATAACGATCATCTAAGATGGCGATGGACAGAAAATATCTCAGTACGGCATCGGAGGATTCACCAGAATATCAAAGAATTTCTACATATTATTCAGCTTGTTCATATGTTCTGCCGTTACGCTTTTCTACCTAGGATCAGAGTGCAGTATATTGTGAAAGGCAAGGGAGAGAAAGAAGAGGGAATGAAAGGGGAGGAAGAGGAAAGAGGGAGAGAAGGAGGAACGATGGGAGTTGAAAAGAAAAGCAGCAGAAAAGAATATTTATATATCTGCATCTCGCATTAATGAATCACCGTAGACTGCGTGTGCACCAAAATTAATTTTTCAAAAATAATTATCTAAAAAAAAATAGATCTTTTATCTGAGATTATCTAAAACTAATGCCAGCACAAGATTTAGGGATTGTTGGTCCTAAATGACTACAGAGACCCCAAAAATCATTTTTTTTTCCCAACAAAGAAAAAACAACTTTTTAGATGATGCTTAGGAGTATAGCCATGCACAATTACAAGGTTGTTGCCTCAAAAAATGTGACCAAGGGCACCCAGAGACACACAGACGAACGAACAGAGAGGAATCTGTACCTAACTTGTCTGGTTTGACGGGTAGGCCATTAGTGAGACTACGGTGATTCGATAGCCCTGATCTATTATTGCTCCTTATATTAATTCCTGACTCCTGACAATCAATTTCTTCTTGGTTTTCAATACATTTCCAAAACATTAGCCAAGCATCTATATCATAAACACACAGACAACAGATAGGCAAAGAGAGAAGAAACTATAGCCCACTTGGCTGGTTGGTCGGTTTAGCCATTTGTGGGGCTACGGTAATACGATATATATAAAGAGTAAAGGAGGGATAGAGACGAAAGGATGATATAGAAAGAACAACTAGCTTGCTGGATATCAAGAGACTGAAAGCAGAAGATTATGAAGATTATAAAGAGATCGAAAGCTTATAAATTGTGATAGATAAATTATTTCTTCGGAGAGAGAGAGAGAGAGAGAGAGAGGGGGGGAGAGAGAGAATTGGATTCATTTAATATTTATGTTCCTTGTTCTTTTACATTTAGATAAAAACAAGTACGACTAACGAAGATTGGGTGGAATAAGGGAGCGAATGAAAGATAAGGGTCTGATAAGAGTAGAGACGTGAGATAATGGATAATTTTACTTTTCAACACCCGTGGAATTTCCACGGGTTCAGCAAATCATATATTAGTCTCTTTACTCGGTATTTAAAGATTTGCAGACGTGTCACTGCTTAGAGACTTCAGACCCTTTCCTCTTATCTCCTGACATATTGAATATTGATATCACGGGTCTTGGATTACATTCAAAACTAGAAAAGCACGCAGAGAGCGCATATCTCCACCAACGTCATTGGTTTGTAACCTTTATCCATGCAGAATGATAAAATCTCTCTCAATCAAAAACAAAAAAAAACAAAAATTCAAAATTCGTTCCAGAATTCAATCACCTTCTTTCTTAGTCAATGATCCACTCTTTCACATTAGATCATTAAAATTTAATTAGAACTTTTGGAGATATCATGTGGACTGGCAGGAGCGAATACATGAATGAATAACCTGTCAATGAATAAAAAAATTCTTGGATCAGCTCCAAAATGTAATTTACAATTTATAATTTACAATCATGACCAGCTTCCCTATAATGTTCAAATAAACCTTTTTTAAGTTCATTGCTTTTTATAAACACTAAAACATTTTTGTGTTATTGTGCATCTGTAGCTCAGAGCACACCTGCAATACATTAGAAGGTGTGACGTCATCAAAAGAACATCAATTCCAATCTTTTTTTTACCAGCTGCTAATGATGTCTTAATAGAATGCCCAAAGTTTGCATTTTTGTATTTGAAAAAATAAATAAATGAAACATAAAAAATAACCAAAATCGCCAACAATGACCGTTTACGATTTTTATTCAAAATAATAGTCGCAAAATGTTTCCATATTGCAATATGATCCAAGCTGAGATCGAATTGACTCAAAGAAAGACACCCCCCTCTTTGTCCACCCGCTACTACTACCACAGATGGTGGATGCATCGTTGAACTTATGGTTCTTGTTTTGTTAGTATGCTATGATTTACTCAGACTATTGTCCTCAACTTGGTTGTTATAGTCACAAAGCTTCGGCCGTTATAGGCCCCGGCTTTCTTTGATAAATCAATGTTATAATAATAATTATTCTCATTATTTAGACAACAAAAGTTTGATTGTATGCGCGTGTGGGTTTAAGACTGCATCGATCACATCTCACAGACGATTCCTACTATGGAGACATCGATCGGCACTCGGTGCTGTTGCCTTGAAGCAAACTAAATCAAGCTTAGTCAACGCTTATACTTACAAGAATACTCGAGTAGATGCATATGTATACAGGGTGGGTTAGAATTAACTCCATATATATATATATATATATATATATATATATATATATATACATATATATATATATATATATATACATATATATATATATATATATATATATATATATATATATATATATATATATATATATATATAACTTGTGTAAATATTGCTATATTTTCGAGAAATTATTCCTGTGGTGTGGGCAGGTTATGACCAACATACCACCGGACTTTCTGCAAATTCCATCGAGGCCATACAAAAACGCTAATAGAAATTGGTTCCCATGTTGGATTTCGATACAGCACCTGATTCTATCGTTGTATGGTCCAAAGTAAAGCTAGTTTGACTACAATCGACTTATGGATAAAGTTAATACCAATTTCCAGTTGATAGTTTCTTTTCACCCACCCACCCTCTACACGATTGTGCGCACGTAAAACACTTGACAAGTACTTTATTTTTATTGCAAAGTTCACTGAGTACATATTTATCTATAAGCATAAGCCGATACGTAAATACGCATTTTCTCTTGGGTAGTTGAATAAACACAAGTGTGTGTGTGTGTGTGTGTGTGTGTGTGTGTGTGTGTGTGTGTGTGTTGTGATAACAAGAATGAATATACATAAATCGTATGTGTGCAAAGGTGTATTCATCAAATAGACGAAGCCATACGTAATAGATTATTGCGTGAATTTGTGTGATTGATATACAAATATGTACATTTTATGAGGCTATGATTGAACATGTACGTTTCACAAATGCATATATATATATATATATATATATATATATATAGTTTAACAAGCTTTACAGTTTTAAACACAAAACATATTTAAAAAACTTTTTCAAAAATGTTTTTGTGTCATTTCAATCACTTATTTCCCCAAATCTCTTAATCTATGGATTTTTTTCAGTGTTTTCCCTGTTTTACAGATAACTTGGTTAATACAGAACAATTTGTAAATTTTCTCTTCCTTGGATCATCAGTTGCTTACAATGTAACAGTTGAGAGGAATATAAAAATAAAACAGTTATACTAACATAGCATCCCGGCAGTGTTGATTAAATACCACCTTCCTTTCAGCAATGATTTCGATATATAGCTATGTCATGCATGTAGTTTGTTATTTCATATAGGGTATTTACATAATGCATTATACATGGAAGTTATTTTAAACAAAACATCATGTAATCTTTTTGAAACTGGGCCTACTTACAATGGGGGATCAGTAAGTATATCGACAGACGTGACTCGTTGATTGTGTCACTTCTATTGAGTGTTCACCCTTGTGATATTAAATCCATTGTGCCGGTTTTATCTCAGATTGCATGCAAATCGACTTTATTATCTTCAAGAACACTAATTACACAGAAAAACTTCCTCGAGCTTATTTTCTACCAACATATTCAACCAAAAAATTTCGACTATTTCTTTCCACTAACTTTAAAGTTAATTTTTCCACGTCATATACCATCTAGCTTCCGTAAAAGTATATATATATATATATATATATATATATATATATATATTTTTTTTTAATTACTTTTTGATTGAAGACAGCAGACAAGGATGTTTTGACTTGACAATTATTGTTCACGTACAAGTGAATGCGTGTCAGGAAAATTTTGTCGAAATTTGTTCCAATGTTTTCGGCCGTGTGCCTTGCCATAAGCAAGACTGGGGAAAATTGTAGACGTCAATCGATACTCGAATTTTCAATACCGTCACTCATCCATTCTGGAAGATCATTCTTGACCCGACGAATGTTGATACAACGCCCTTGGCCTGAGGGATCAAGGTCAGAGGCCAAGTCAAGCGCTTCTATGTCATTGCAACAATAGTTGTGAGTACTGGGCAGAAGTTGTTGAGGAAAATCCTGCCCCACACGTTCAGGGGTGTGGTTCCCTACGTTGAACCAACCGTGTGCCACAGTTTGTTCTCGTGGGGATTCCGGTAAATTGGAATTCAGCGTTTATCATTCGAGCATTATTATGACCTCACACACGGAGCAATAAGCAAGATAAATTCTTAACTGGACTAAATGTATCTATAAGTTGTTGAATACGTTCTAGTTTCTCAACTGAGATGGATCGTTGTTATTTTCAATTTATCTGACTACTTCTTACCGCCATCTTCTTCATTTTCCGATCGGACGCTACATACTCCCTTTCAGAGGGAAATCAGTCTGAGTAAAAGTTAGGATACAAAAACAAATGATAGATTAAAATAAAAGTAAAAAGTAGCCATAAAAATTTTGAATAATGATGATTTATAATAATACTTTATCTCATAGATATAAATAAAACGAAAGAATGAATGAAATAGATCTTATTTTAGAATTTAAACATCCTTGTCTGACGTTTTCAATCAAACAAGTAACAATGAATGATTACTTCCTAAACACACATACACACATTCATATGCATACATACACACATATACATATTCATACGCATACATACACATATTATAGGCATACATACACACACATACACATTTAGATCCATACATACACACACATATACATGTTTATGCATACATACACATTCATATGGATATGTACATACATACATATATTCGTAAGCATACACACATACATATTCATATACATACGTACATACATACACATTTACGTGCATGTATATACAAATACATTCATATCCATACAGATGCACATATGTATATGCATATATATACATACAAATTCACTCATAAACTTTTGATAAAATCAAAATTACATATTTATTTTTTGTAAAAATATCAAAACAACATATTAACCTATTTTTTGTAAAAAACTGAGTTAGATTACGTAGATTTATGATTTAAAAAATAGTTATTTCATATCATTGTTTTGTTTGAATACACACTTTTGTCAGATAATAGATAGATAGATAGATAGATAGAAAGATAGATAGATATATAGATAGATAAATATATCACGCACTAGATATATTTATCTCTCTCTCTATATATATATACATGTATATATATATGTGTGTATATATATATATATATGTATATATATATGTGTGTATATATATATGTGTGTGTGTGTGTGTATATATATGCGTGTGTGTGTATACATAAAAAAAAGTGTGGAAAATGTGCAAACTGTGATCTGTTTCATAGGAAGTTGTTTGTTATTTTTATTGAATGTACTCAGAGATGTCTACATCGTGATTTGGGTGGTGGAAGGAATCTCGACTGTTATCTGCTCTCACCAAAAAAACGAAAATGAATTTGGCAGGTGGGAGAAAGAAAATAAACATATGAGAGAGAGAGGGGTTTATTTCCTCCTTACTTCTACCTATTTCTTCCTCCCACCCCTTTCTCCCTCCCCCTATTCCATCTAATCTATGAGTGATAGCCAGTCAATGCCTGTCAGGAGTCATAACTCGGAAGAAAAAGTGAAGCGAAGGCGAAAAATGTCACTGGTTAAAGATTTTCTTCAATATTGATGCGAATTCTAAAGGAATCGCTAACCTAGATTCCGAGATAATTTCGTATGTTGACATCTATGTGGGTCAACCAATTGCAGATTTAATATTACACTGAAGAAAATTTTATGTCACAGATCTCTACCTGTATTGAATCCTTGTGTTTGAGTGTTTATGCCACTATGATATTAAACGACAAGGCTTATTGATCTAATCTTTGGCATGAAGACTCTTAGAACACCCAGTTGTAACATAGGATATGTGATGTTCACTTTGAAGGCCTTTCAAGGTCACCAAAGGTTACCTAAGAGCAAAGCATGCTATTTGGGGCCAGCTCAAGCAACTTATATCAGAGTTGTGTGAGATATTGAGTTCTCTATGAAGTACGAAATTGATTTTTGGCCTCATAAATGGTAGGCTTTAATTTTGACCTCCAAGTTCATGGAGGTAGACTTAGTTTGAGGCCGTAATGATCTGAATTGTGACGAAACAATTGAATTCTGGGGGTATATTGATACATGAAGTCAACTGGGGTAAAAAAAATTATACGATAGGTGGTGCTGAACCCCAAGGCATTGGAGGTCATCATCTTTTCTGTTTTGCCGGCAAAATCTTGCATAACCCCCCAAATATTTTCAGACAGAAATTTTTAGCAAGCAACTTTTTCAAAAGAAGTAGGAGAAGCACCAGCGTCATATACCCAGAAGCCCTTTCAAACTAAGTTGTGTATTATTATTGTTTCAATTTGCTCATCAGAATATTTTCTTCTGTAACTGTCACTTTTTTATGCGTTAACAGTATAAATAATCTTTTTTCCCATTTCATTTGTTATGTCGTGTAAAAAGAAATATATTAAAGAATGAACATATTTTTCCTGTGATGCCATATTCGCAATTATCAATGTGTCAAACAAATGCTCAGAAGTCACCCAGAAAAAATGTTATAATATATTTCAGAGAGGTTTATAACGCAGGTACTTTTAGATGTTATAGTCTACGAATTTATCAAAGATAAAATAAATGAGAACTTACCATGTGAAGTCCACACGTCTCAAAGAGATTCATAATAATATTACTTACCTGAAATGAAGAAGAAATAGTTGTTAAAACAAGACACAAGCAAGGTTTGAATAATAATAATAATAATGATAATAATAATAATAATAATAATAATAATAATAATAATAATAATAATAATAATAATAATACAAACATATAATTAGACAAATTTCTTGTTAGTTAATGCATTGATATCATTGGTCAATTTGTATTCCTATTATGACATAGAATGAGAACTGTGAAGACTTTCATAAAGACCCTTGAGACTTCATGTCTGATCATTCTTTGAAACAGCTTCAGTTGAGTTGAGACTTGAAAAACTCAAAATTAGAATCCTTGAATTACAGCAAATGAATTACATAATAAAATAGCTTTAGGCTCCTTAGTGCCGATCCATATATAAATGATCCCGTCATTAGGGACGGCTATGTACTACTACTACTACTACTACTACTACTACTAATAATAATAATAATAATAATAATAATAGTAATAATAATAATAATAATAATAATAATAATAATCTATTTGTAAAAACATCTGTTTCCCTCTGTTCGTCTGCCTGTTTGTCTATCTGTTTGTCAGCCTGTTTATCTGTCTGTTTGTCTGTCAATGTACCCATTAAACATTGGAGCAGTACTACCTAATTTGATATGCATACTTAGTGGACCTAAGGGAAGAACTTGAATTTATTGGTTTTTCAAAAATAATTTCAAGGGTTTTTATTTGCTTGTTACTATGGTGCAAAACTAGACCCTTACCTTTCGTTCATTGGTGCTGCTCAAAACAAATTAGGTATGCATACTCAGAAGATCCCGGGAAAAACTTTTTGTTTTGGACCATTCATTTTTCCCGCTAGGGTTTATAAAGGGGTTCTTTTCAAAATATAACTATAATGCTAAGCAGAAGCATAACTTTCAATTCATCATACACGTATACATATACTTATAATAAAAAAAGCAACGTGCTAATAAGTAACTGGATTAGAAAGCTAATCTCACAAGTCGTTATAAGTGATCCACGCAAGAATCTTACTATTATAAGCTTCGTCTCAGACTTACTTAATATCTAAGCATAAGTATAATACCCGTAAAATCGCGGAATAATTCACGTATGGATCGGTATTTCTCCCAAGTATCAGAGCATATATACGTTCTGTCTTGGATCGGAGTGTAATATCTGAGCGCTCACTGAAAAAGTCTTATATACAAAAATATATTATATGTATATATGGTGATCTTGAAATATCTAGTCGAATTCTTCGGTTGAATATATTGTTTGAAAATCGACTCGTAGTTGGTTTACACATAATCTGAGATTAAACCGACATGATGGAATATTCACTTGGGTGAACACTCAACAGAAGTGACGCGAAAAAAGAATCACATCTGTTATTATACTTACTGATCCCACATCGACAAGTACATTTTGGGGGTAACATGTCTGAGTAAGCCCCTTGTTTCAAAAAATTAAATGAATGTAGGATAAAATAATATATCCATATAAAAAAACATCATGCTGATAACCTCTCCATGAACACAAACCACAAGAATTATGAACGTACCTAAAAAAATCAAACAAAGAAAAATAATAGAATTATTACTAAGGTGGAGCTGATGTTTGTTTAACACTGCGGGTGAACCATGTTAATATAGCTGTTTTGTTCTTAAATCCCCGGAACGGTTACATGGTAAACAAACTGATGATCCCAACGAGAGAAATTCACACATAGTATCAAAATATCTAATTACGTGTCAAACATAAAACCAGTTGAAAAGCTTACTTAATTTGAATAAGCAAATATTTCGACATGATTGACTGAAATGACATAAATTTTCTATGTATATTTAGCCTTCAAATTTGTAAAGCTCTCTAGACATGCATATATATATATATATATATATATATATATATAGACACCCACTCCCGGATACACATTGTGTTTTATATACGTGGATCCCCACATAAATAACTCTGACAAAGAAATGCTTTAGCTGCAATACTAAATGTTTGAACTGATGGCCCTGGTTTGAATAAGAGATGTAAATTTGATTTTATTCGGATTACTAGAAGTTTTGTTACTGATTAATCAATCGCTTGTATCCAAGCATTGCATTAAACATCATTTACAACATTCAATCTTATCTGCAAATTAATCAACACATTCAGCGCCAACCCTTATTCTGCACTTTACAAGTAGCAAAAACGTTAGTTAACGTCCTTTGGCGCTGAATGCGTGGAAGCTGCCTCCCATTTCACGCACATACACACACACACACATTCGATCACGTGTGCGTATGTGTCTTTTTACAAGGTTGTTTGCTACGACCTTGAAAAAAAACCCAATGAATATTGATCCAATGAAATGTCTTCAAAAACTCCCATAAAATCCATATTATGAAACACATCAAGCCTCTCAGGATATGATATTCGTACGACACGAATGTCACTTCAACTGTTTAAAAACAGAACATAAATCATTATTGCTTAACCTTAATGAAAACTGCTATCGAAATGTCGCACAAAGAAATCTTTATTTGTATCTTATTAGATGGAACATTGAAAACCATTATTACATATTAATCATTTTACTTGAAATTTCTTCATCAAAATATTCAGTTGCTTTTTATCGCAGATTACTCGGGCGGATCAACTCTGTTTGCTCACTGCCGTTGTCCCGTTGTCGTAGACTGATGGCTTGAATAAATTGAGATGAAAAGCAACGGAAACAAGTCTGGTTAGTCATCCAGTAAGAACCGTCACGTGACCATCATCTTTTGGCAAAATGCCGTTTTGGGGATGATCAATTGAAAAAAATTGGGAAAAAAGGGGTGATTAATGAATAATTTACTTCCTTCGCCCTTCTTTCGGGAGCGCCCAGTGAAATAAGTTCGGATTTTCGAAAATAAACCTTGAATGTTACCAAACACAAACAAAACTATAAATTTAGCATAAATTTGATAGCAAATTGCCCTCACACACACACACACACACACACACACACACACACACACACACACACACACACACACACACACACACAGAACCAAGAGGATTTTGAAAAAGAATAACAGTTTTTTTTATAGATATAAAGAGTAAATGTTCAGATTTTCAGTTCTCTAACTCCACTTCTGCCACCAGGAGGCGTCATACATTCATAATTAACGAGCAAGCCAGACCAACTCCAAACTGAAGAGACCTATTTGGTTGACTGTTCCTAATTATTGAAAAGAAATATGTTTTGTATAAATGTATTTATTTCAATGAAATACATCCGTGCGTATCTGTATGATAAATTTTCGGTAATAATTAAGACTTTTCAATTCATCTCAATCAGTAAGACAATCTTCTGTTGGTCGTTAGTTCAAATCATGGTAAGGGTAAGTGGATATATGCATATCGGTTTACATCTCTCATTTTGGTGAAGATTGTTCTTGTTGTGGTTTGGAAAAACTGCAGACTTTTTACACAGATTTGACAGAAAAACAAAGCAGTAAGAAATTTATTTTTTCGTTTCATATTCTGAAAACGATTTTATCAAATTTCAGGTAATCTGCAGTTTTAAAGGAACAAAAACATTAAAAAAAACGATTACTTTGGAGAACAGGAACTAGAAAAACTTTTTGAGACAAGAAAAATTCCAAGTCTAGAGAACTGCACCATTTTGAACAGCCCTAAGAAAACAGAAAATAACGTTCATTTCTATTGTCGTAGTCATCGTTTTTCCTTTTACAAATTTTGGTAATTAAACATATATATATATACCTTCTCCTGATTTACGACCGAGTTCCGTTCCGACTGACAGGTTGTATCTCAAATGGTTGTAAGTCGGACAAACATTATTTTATAATTATTCCTCCTCTATCTTTCACTTTTATGATGCAATTATTTTTTCTCTATTTCATTTCAAAAAATCGTAAGGAAATAAAAGAGAAATGGCGACAAATATTATCAGTAGATAAATATAAATACACTTTTATAAAATGTCTTAAATAATCTTGTACACACGAAAAATCCAGAGTAACATTAACGGCAATTACGTAGCATATATTTGTTTTTTAATGTACTAACCTAATTGTTATACACTTATTTGCTTACACAGCTTCCATACACACGTATGACCAAGAAGAAAAATCAATTACTTATATCTTTTAGATTTACACGAGCAAATTTTATATCTAAACGATTTTTCATATCCACATATTGCCGGCAGAATACAAGATAGAGTGACAAACTTGAGAGATTCAGAAAGTACAGGCCCTGCGACGCCCTTGATAGAGAGATGTGGCATATGAAAGTCTATGTTCAACGACAGACGATAAAAGACTGATGATGATGATGATGATGATGATGATTTTCATTTTGATCGTATATATGGATGGTTGCAAGTCTAAAGGGTCGTTAGTAGGGGAGCAGGTGTGTGTACATACATACATATATATATGATACAGAGGAAGTCACTTATTGTAATCACTTTAGGACTGGGTTTTTTAGATAACAATAACCAGTTGATAGTATTAAGTAAAAGATATAGAGATTCGAACAATTTACATTCAGTTTTATAATTTCATATATATATATATATATATATATATATATATATATATATATATATATATATATATATATATATATATATATATATATATATATATATATACGCCATTGAAATGCATCTGCAACCAGCCTTCATCGGGTAACAATTTTTCAGCCCCGTAGCTTATGAAATTATGTACGAAATACTACCTGATGGTTCAGGGAATAAGAACATGGTTAAGTTCTCCGAACCTTTCGGTACTCCCCTACATAGCAACATTTTTAATTGATTTAACAGTTAAGTTTTTGAAAAGCGAAAAAAAATTTTTTTCTAGATATAATAAGGAGTAAATGTTCAAACTCCCTATTCATTAGCTCAATCGGTGTGGCCTGTGCACATCATAAATACTTACATATCCATCCATCTAGACCAACTTAAAAACTGGAGGAACCTATGTTGACAGTTTTTGTTGCTCGGTTAATATTCTTATCTCAAAAGAATGCAGAAAAGAAATTAGATCTGTTTCATGAAGGATCTCTGAAACAATCATCCATGAATTAAATATGACCGTCCTGTCTGGATAATGAATGCTTGTATTCCTAACATTCCACAAAATTATCTTGTTTGCGTGGTTCTTGCAAATTGCCAATGAGATTAAATAAATACCTGGGTTTCTAGACCAGTGCCCCTTAACCTTCCTGTTCCATGCCTCACCGTGATAGCAGAAAAAATGTAATGACCCCCCACCTTACTATAAAAAAAAAACATTCAATCATATATCATGAGGTAGATTCTCTGAAGAAAAATCTGATATTTAGGGCTATTATAGAGTTTTTGCAATTTTTGTATAGTGAGAGAATTTAGTACCAAGAATACAATAACCTCATTGCTTTTATACCTCATAGAATTAATGAGTTAAACATAAGTTAAAATGGAATCTATACTAAAATTAATAATACTGTGTAATTAGTAATTGATATCATAGTGCAATTACTAATTGGTAGTATTGTATTCTCAGGAATTTATTAGTTAAGCTTCAACACGACTCAGTTTTGAGCCATGGACCGCTTTCTACTCTGAACACCAGAATTTTAAATTGCCTTCCAATATACATTTCAAAATTCACCCTTGTGTAGTGTGTGCTCAACGTTCAGAATCACTGGTCTAGACGCAGACATCAGAGAATTCCCCTGGCCTTTTCAATTTGAGTGTGCGAGAGAGAGAGAGAGAGAGGGGGTTGGGAGACAGACAGAGAGAGAGAGAGAGATAAAGAGTCAAACAGACTGACAGACAGACAGATAGAGAGGGAAAGAGAGAGGGAAGCTAATTGACAGAATTAAATAATATTTGTACTTTGCATAAATGAATCACCGTCGCCCGCACATTTACCAGAACTAATCATCAAAAGAAATTACTTTATCTAAAACAATTTAAGATTAACACAAAAAAAAATCCTTTATCAAAAATTATCTTCGAAAAAATGGTCTAGAATGACCATTGAGACCCTAAACTGGACGAGAAACAGACAGACAGGACTAAATGTTCTAATAAAGAAGACAATTAAAAGATTTATGTGTAATATTAAGCAGGACCTCTGAGACTGGGGTGCAGCTGGTGTCTCGTGGGGGCAAGGAAGAGTTGATATAGTATGGTGCGCTAAGAGGGCATTAGCAGACGAAAATAAGACGGCAAAAGGACGAAGGTGTTAGTGCAGTGTATACGAGTGGAGAGCTTTATACCGCCTTGTAAAATCCCTCTTAGAGCAATGTCCCCTCTGACCTTTGGAGTCAATGGGTGCAAACGTCTTATGCAGTACAAAATCTTATCCTGTGAGGAAAGTATGTTCAGTCTATCAAATTCAACAGAAAGAATCAATGTTTCTTCAATAAAAACTCGGTAATTCAATAACATAATCTGGAATTTCTTGTGCGTACATCAATTTCCGTTGTGTGAGTGTGTGCGCGCGCGCATAAGCCCAAAGCTTATGGCGAACTATGTCTCGGAGACCCTGACATTAACACAGATGCCATTCTTGTTACTGTTGCTTGGTTAGATAACCTTACCAAAACTTCATAATTAATAAAACTTGATATCGCTGTTTATCCAATTAAATTAAAAATGTGCAATATATGAATACATAAATATATGAATGCATTACTGGAGAATATACTGGCTGGCCAAAAATGTTTCTTCGATTTCGTTTGATGGAATTGAAGGCATTTCTGTAGACTGTCAGAATGTTTCTAGCTACTGAATATTAACGAAAAAATGGCATTGGTGCCCAAGTCCACTTCAAATGACTCCACATACTTATCCAAGCACCCCCTTTACTTTTCAAATAAATTGCCTCGTTGCATTCTCCTTAATCTCGTCGACGGTCTAAATATTTTTTTTAAAGGCAGAAGTGGCAAGGAGCTAAATCTGGACTGTAAGGGGGTGGCTAACAGCCATGCGTGATGCAATGTTGAGTGAAAAAACCTGCACGAAACGTGAAAAATGGGCAAGCTCAGTCGTAGTAAATGCAACAATCACACAGTACACAAGGTCACTCAGTGGCGTCTCACAATCGACGGAGTAATCTCATAGGAAAGTGTCTGTTCATGCATGCACGGCTAAGTCCTCTCCAATTGGTTGCAAATTACATCAAGGCCACGCAGTTCTCGAGATGTCCAAAATAGCTTGATAATTTCTGGACAGATTTCGAGATTAGTTTAATTTTTCCAATACTCCGAATATCACTTAATAGGAAAAATCCAGGATGATATTCAATAATTAAAATGGGTTTGATTTTGCCCTTTCCCGCCTCAAATCAAGATGAACGGAAGTTGATTTGTGATAATCAAAAGCAGTAATCCCTTTCTACTTCGCACACGTACGAGACAGGGTTTCCTCTCTGAATCAGTCAGATGGCCATAAACCCCAGAGTCAGCAAGGCGTGTCGTCCGGTTGTTCAAAGCCCAACAAGTGGATTGAGTAAACGTTCGCCAAAGTCAACAATGTGCCCGACAAATCATGTTGGCGTTCTGTGTTTTATTATTTGTTCTTTCCTGTCTATTCTAAGATATTTTTTCAAATGTCGGAATGAACACGGATTTTAGAAAATAATTTTAAAATAACACATTAATTTGGTATCTATGCAGGTATCCCCACCTTTTCTTAGGTTCGCTTTACGCTACGTTTTCGATTTTACGAAAAAAAGGCGTAAAGCGTAAAAGGTGTAAAGCGAAAAAGGTGTAAAGCGAAAATAGCGTTCAGCTTTTGTTTAGCAGCGAGACGTTATGGAGAAAGTGTGCACCATCTTCCACTTTCTCCAGCATCCAAATCTAGAGCATCTCCTACCACCCAGCCTCCAATGACTCAGTCTATCATACTATCATCAACACTTTAGGGTCGGGAACGCTCTGAAAATTTTCTCATCTAACTACTATCGATCAAACGTCTGTCTGTTATCGAAAAACTCAAGAACAGCAAGAACTATAGCCATAATTTTTGGAAAATTCACCATAAAATAAGATTTTACAATGTAAATCTACGCTAAATTGGTTCGTTTTTGTGTCTGTCTATCTTCACGATGACTTAAAAGTTTTATTTGATTTTTTTTGATTTTGTGTTGCCAGATATCTGTGCGCCCGTTTGTGTTGATATGATTCAAGGACGGTTAGACCAATGGTGACCAATATTTCTATAGTTATTAATGAGACCTTAAAGCATGATATTGCTTGGTATTCCTAGAAAATTGATTTTTTAAAAATGTCCGTGTTCATTTGCTATCTGTGACTTCGAAGTAGCTGAGACTGAACTTTTCAACCAGAGGTATAAAATTGAAGTATCCATAACAAATTTAGAAGTGTTGAACTTCAACTTTCAGGAGTTCAACATCAACTTCAAAAAGTTGACTGATTGCCCCAAGAATGTGCATATCACTATCCTTAGACGTATCATCTTTCACACAACATTCGGCCCCTTCATTACCGACAGCACATCAACTGCTTGCTTAATCTCGTATTCTAGTGATGGATTGATATTTCCAGTCATTTAAAACAATAGCACGTCTACCTGACCATATATTTTTCTTCCTAATCAGTTTATTAAAACGTACATGAAATTCAGTCTGGTAAGAAAATGTTTCATTAGGAGATGAAACATTTCGCTGGAACACAAGTTTGATATTCTTTGACCTTTATCTACAGCAGCACGTATATCTGGATATATTTAGATAAAAATAGCCTAATCCGAGACACAAAGTCTGGAAGAATATAAGTGTCAAGATTTTGATATGGACCATCCTAGAAGACAATGAATTTTGCATCTCACACCCCAACTTTTACCCTGTTCTGTAAGAAAGGCGCACACCATCTGGTCTTCACCCAGTCCTCATTGTGCTCAGAATGTGGGCTGTTCCAACGACTTTGCGCAACAACCATTTCACTTACATACGTGCACATTCAAACCAACACTTTAGTTTCTTTACTTCCAGCATACGCCTATATCTAACCACATATAAATATTATGCGCTCATATCTACATTGAAATATTAGTAAAGTAGTAAAACAACTTTGAAAGCACATTACTTCTTACTTGTCGGGGCTGTTGTTGCGATCCCAAAAGTGGGGACAGTTTTTGAGAAGTAGAACGGACGCTGGGAGAAGTGGGTCAGGATAGAAAAGAGCATTTTGGAGAAAATAATGCGCCCTTACCCTCTGCAATGACATGTAGGCCCAGAGTGGCACATGAACACATTTTGTGGACACGCAGGAGATATAATTTTATGTTAGATATTATTTTTCTTTAATAAACAACCTTTAATTCATTAGTTGTCACTTTGGTTATTGATTGTCCACACAGACTTTTTAAGGAATGGTCAAAGCATTTTGTTTTCTTTCTTCATAAACCCTTTCGTTGAATAAAAATGAAATAAAAATGATTATCTACTGCTCAAAGATTCCCATGATAGGCACGTGAGAGAATACTTCTAGAAGATTATCGTCAATGTGGACAGGCGCCCTCAAAAAGATCCACCATCTCTGCCCCAGGTAGTCTATTTTTTTTTTTTTTTTTTTTTTTTTTGAGTAATTATTCAATGGCTGGATGATTTCTGGACGGACTCTGGAGACTATATAAACTACGGAAATTTAAATACTTTCTTTCAATGTCGGTGTTCTAGACGTTTTTAATCTTAAAATTGAAAAAAAAATTCGTACAATTATTATAAACTATGTCCATCTTGTGTATCGGATTGATAGATGCACACGTTACAGCTGTTTTGGACATTATCAACATTCTGATAGCTAAACTGTCAACATCCAGCAAGTGTTGGTAGGCTTGACCAAACTTTTAAGATTAGTTAACGTCGGTCAACGTTCATAGATAACACTGGCAGATCTGATAAGACTCAATTTTTCTTCAACATTTCAAAATTGAAAAATCAAATCGAATAAGTTATTCTATTCTCTTTGGTGACCGAATTTCGGTAAATATTTTCAAAATCATCCATCTTATACATTGATCTATTTGAATGCGATGTTTGAATTGGGTGTATGTATATTATTTCATTCCGGTATGCGCTTAGATACATCTGTGAAATATATAAAAATATCATAGTGCACTGTCCCGTAACTCAATACAGGGGTGTCAGCTTCAGTGCCGTGTCGTAGGGCACTTATGTTTTCGGTGGTGTGCCTTGGATAACCTGATGGAGACAACCCCTCTTCGGGCTTTCCCAATTCAATTCAGAGATGCATTGAATATCAGTATTTAAAGTCTAAGGAAATAACACGGTGATAACATAACATTCAAAATTACGTCATAGAAACGCTTGAAACTTCATGTCTGATCACACATTAAGACAAATTGAGATGAGTTTAGACTTCGAAAAAACTAAAAATTAGGATACTTGAAGTATTATCACCTAATGAAATAATAAAAACATTTGTCCCGATTTATACTGAAATAACCACGTCATTTGTATTAGTATATGCTACATCTCCCAATCACGTCCTAAATAAGGATCGGAATGAATCGAATCATTCGCCTGAAGAATCCCAAAAGGGCAGGAACATAAAGGTGTTTGCGTAGTGAATCCATTACTTTACCACACACACGCATACACACACACACACACACACACATATATATATATATATATATGTGTGTGTGTGTATATATATATATATATATATATATATGTGTGTATGTGTGTGTGTGTATGTGTGTGTGTGTGTGTATGTGTGTGTGTGTGTGTGTATGTGTGTGTGTGTGTGTGTGTGTGTGTGTGTATGTATATCATAAGTTGGTTTGCATGCAATCTGAGGTTGAAAACCGATACAACTGATTTGATATTCACACGAATGAACAATCAAAGAAAGTAACACAACAAGTCCACATCAGTCACACTGACTGATCCCTCTTCGTTAAATACGTTTTCGGGGTAACCGATGTAAGTAAGCCCTGTGTTTCAAAAAAAATCAAATGATGTGCAGCATAAAATAACATCTATATACAATACACTATGATAATAACAAAAAAAAAAAAACGAACTACGTGTATGACATGAGCTATAAATCAAAATCATAGCTGAAAAGGAGATGGTGTTTGATCAGCACTGCTGAGATGCCCTGTTAATATAAGTATTTTGTGTTAGAAATCCCAAAACAGTTACAGGGTAAATAACTGATGACCCTAACAAGCGTAAATTTAAACATAGTACTATTACAGAAAAGTAAATGAAAAACATTAAAAAAAACACTCTTATGAAAATTACATACATTATATCAATATTCAGCAGGCAAACGGTGATTGAAATGACATAAAAAAATTGAAACGTGTTTTTGATGTGTTTCGTGTTTAAAGCTGTAAAGCTTTTTAAAGCATACATGTATATATATATATATATATATATATATATATATATATATATATATATATATATATATATATATATATATATATATATATATCGCTTCAATCGTTTTCTAATGAAAGGTTTTGACATGCTTCTCAAACGATCTTTTCTATGTAAATGTAACTCAGTTCTTTTCCCCTCCCATTAAACTCAATGAAATGATCTCATAACCACATGATATTTAAATTTAGCTTCCAACACGTAACGCTGATCTATTCAACCACGCATTCGCAAATCGATAATTCAGATAATACATTTAAATTTAATCATTGTCGACAAATTTCCAAAAGAAAAAAAAAATTAAACCAAAGCTATTTTCCTCTTTTCAAAATGTTCAAGCTAATCTTAAGAGGATACAAAAATAACAATGTTAGACATTTTTTTAATCTATAAAACTTGCTGTACATGAAACTTTCTCTTCGGAATGGTCAGCATAACATCCAAGCATCGTTTTCTTCGAGTCTGGAAGGAAACAAAAGCTATGGGGGAAAAACAAAAAAATGCACAGATATCTAATATAAAACATTCTGATTTTCCAAAAGATATTCTCTTGATATAATGAAGTTATATAAATCCCATTCAGTGAACTGTGCGTTTCAATATAACGCTCGAGGTTTTTTATAGATTTTTGTAGCCTATGAAAATTGTATGAAAGATGTTCATGGTACGTTCACCGATCACCGTGGCCCAGTGGTAGTTTGGTAGGCAGTGGCTAAATTCAACGCTGAGATATCCGAAATACTTTGAATGTGGTACCCATTGCCTCTCTGCTAAGGATCTGGCACAAGGACGAGGACTGATGAGCCTCCTCTCGAGGTCAAATTACTTGGGAGACACTGCTAATCAACATCGGACCTAGTTATTACCTAGATGGTGACCATTGGGGAAAACTAGGAGTCGTAAGCAGAATGGATCTCCGACAAGACTGGGGAGTACACACCTGCCTGTGTGTACTGAACCCTACGACATCCTCGATGAGGGTATGAGCTGAGAACGATGGCAGATATAAACATCTTGTTCTTTGAGAAAAAGGCCCTTTTCTTTCCTTGCAAGGTGCCTACTTCCTGGGAATCGTCTCCAATGTTTCACTTGAAAGGGTCAAATGGTATGCCTTAATGCATACGAGAATATGCTCATAGATCTGAGATATTCGCTTCTTATCCTTATTGGTCCCTTTTCTTGAAAATTTAGCAATCACTGCCTCCAAAAGGTAGGTGAAGTTACATTTTCATTCATCACCCCTTTCAAATTTTTGAATAGATCCACTCTGGCATGCAACCAAAAGATATCGGTCTCCTGGCGGTTTCTATTGAGTGACTAACAAGAACAGTTTTTTTTTTCTTTTTTAATTATTTAAAATATTTTAATTTATTTGCTATTCTATACTAAGTATGATTCATGCACTTCAATCAGAGGATATTTACACGAGTTCAGATTACTGTCTGGCATGGAATACCTTCCTCTGGTGTTAGGATAGGCCTATGGAAAAAAATAACGTTTGGTCTGAAGGACACAAGTGAATTTTCAAGACTGTTTTCCTAAAAAAAAAAAAATATCGTTTTCAATGCTGGGAAAAGCGGTAATTGGGGAGGATTTGATTGGAAACTTTTTGCCTGAGTATCGGCTGCATACGCAAGAGAAAGCATCGTGGAAGTGAATCAATACAAAGGAAGATTTTTTTTCATAAGAACAGAATGTGCAACATGTCTTAAGTGGATCTCAGGTTTATCAAAGGACATTCACATTTGGGCAGGCAACATGTTACAATAAGATTGTAATACTAGTGATTTCGTACAATTCCAAGGGATTTCGTGGAATTCCTGAACGAATCAGTAATTTCATAAAACCCAAGTTTCAAAATCAGTTTAGTAACAGTTAACAAGTTCGTGATGCTGACTGTTACTTCTGTAATGAGTTCGATCCTCACAAGGTGTTTTGCTACTGTAGTCTTATCTCAAACTAAGCTAAACTTGGTAAATATCAAGTACACCAGAATATACCTGTCCAAGATGACGGGCTTGATAATGTATGGACCGGCGCTAAGGAGACGAAAACTTGTGGATATTTTCTTTTTTTAATAATTCAGGTAGCGTAATTATAACCTTTTTTTCAAAGTCTCAACTCAATTCAATCTACTTTATTATATGATCAGACGTTTTGAGTCTTAAGAGTTTTAGTGACGTAATTTATGACGTAACTATGTCATAGAAGGCGAATTGACCAATGAGATACGTCAGAGATCAACAAACAAAAAACTGCCAATAAGCACATTATATGGTTAGATTTTGTTTCCGTATTTTCAGCTTAGTTTGATACAAGGCCACAGTAGTGGGACATCAAGTGAGGATGAAAATACAGTTTTAAAGGTCAGCATCATAAGCTTGTTAACCATCATTACACAGAATGTGAACCTATGGTTTCATGATATTTCTGAAATGTTCAAGAATTTCACAAAAACCCTGGAGATTTTACGAAATCTCTGGTTTCCCCAATATCAATGTAACAAACACACGAATTAACAGAGATGCATTGACAGAGACACTGACAGAGAACAGTCAACCATAAACGCCCTTCGTGTCAACAAATAAGTAAAAAAAAGAATATGAAGAGAAAGCCGCTTATTATAATCACAGAGAATATTGTCAGTCGGTTATTGTTATGTTATCAAAACTGTCAATCCCAAGTACTTTATCTATCTTTTTTCCAACAAGCGGCCCCCTCAATATATCCTCCGTTTAATGTTATCGGCCAGTTTTTGTCTTCTGAAAGACTGTCACAAAGTGATCACAATAAGCAGTTTCCTCTGTATTTTTTCAATTTTTGATAGTATTTCTTTTATCTTACTTTTTATGTGAATTACATTTTATCTACTCAAACTGTCAGTCTACGACAGTGAGTAAATAAAGAATAAAACCTCGGTGAGACTCGAAATCCCTTTTGCCTCGGGAAGCCAGGTTTTCTGTACCAGCTGCTCTAATGCTTCAGCTACGACAGCCCTACGGCTAGTCGAAGAGCACGCCATTATTCTTATTTTTACGTGAAATAGTAATATTAGTAATAATAACTTGATTCTTTTTCGATTAAGCATTGTCAATCATTATTGATATTTTGACTCGCATTTATTTCATCTTAATCTTAATTGTTTTACATCGCAATTACCCCGATCGTCAGTCTTTGGCAGTAAATAAACAGTACTGAAAGCTTATTCTTCTTTTCTATTCTCTTTATCCGCTGCAGTAGACTGGTCGTCTCATTAGTTACGATGTCAAGCGACGAAAATTAAGATGAAAGAAATACTTGACCCTAAAAATAATGGTAGACACTGCTTCATCCAATCAGAATCCAAGATAATACTACAACAATCATTACTGATAGTGTACGTCAGGTGTTCCCAAACTCTTTGGCACCTCGGACTAGTTCAATATTGAACCTCTTGTAGCAGACCGGCCGGCGATAGGAATCACGACTGGTATGTAGGTAATAATTAAACTATGTCCCTTATAAGTGGCTAATAAACTAAAATTCGTATCTAAAAAGGGGTTATCCAATGAATTTAATATTAAGATCAAAGAAATTAAATTGTTTTTATCTGACATGGAATATCGCCGAATAATGCCTTTTCCTTGCGACTCGGTAGCAAATGCTTTGCGGCCCCCGTTGGTTGTGGGCCGCTGGTGTGCGTAAAACAATTAGCACAGTGGTAAGAGTAAGTTCAAAGGTCAAATTTGATCTTCAGCCGACAGTGAAGCGCTTATAGTCGAATTAGTAGAACAGGTGGATTCTCAAAACAACTGGGTTCGAGTCTCGCGTAGAGCTCCTTGTTTTTATGTACGACCGGTGTTGTTTACTGACGGCTGTATACTGACAATGTAAAGCAACTAGAATTCAGATGAAAGAAATACAAATCAAAAAATAGATAATTGTTGACAGTGATATTCAATTTATCTTTTATTTCAATTTATTTTTATTATCGGATGAAGTATTGTAACATGATTATTAATTTTGACTGTTTATTACCTTGTAACGGCTTTGACTCGAACTGCAGCCCTACAAAGACGATTAAATAGCGTAATCGGAAATTGATTTAATCATTGCCGTAGGATTACGGTCCAAGTCAAAGTTGTGATTAAAAAAAACACCTAAAAATAAAAATGAAAATAGGAATTAGTCAAAATTAATAATAATGGTTGACAATATCGTCTGATAAAAATTCAAGTTTATATCACTAATAAGAAACAGTGTAGTTTTGCATGCTGGCTTAGGGTAAGGTAAGAGAGAGAGCGGCATGGATTGTTTCTCTTCAAAACGTACAAGAACATATCTGATGTGTGTAAATAAATTAAGGAGAGTTTGGAAATCATTCAGTGAACATACATGCTGACAAAGTTTCTACGGTTGTCTTACAACAGACAATCACCTTTGACGAAAAAAACATATATGCAAGGCACGATGATTATTTATCAATCGGGTGATTTCATGATTTACCGAACATTGTAAAACGCCTCTGACTCGCTATTAATTAAGATTATTTTCAATGATTTAAAAGAAAGAATTAGTGCTTAAATCATTAACAAAATAATCTAATTGCTTGTTGGCAATATACGAAGTAATTTGTTCCATATAATCTTCAATGTCTTTACCTTATTACCATGAAGAGATATACCACCTGAACCCTTAGGTAGAACTTTGGTAAGTCCCCTACCCGCCTGACATTTCTCCATCTTCGTTGAAGAGGATAAACCGATGTTAAGTTGTGTGAAATAACTAAAATCGTTGTACCGTGTATAATGTTCAACGTGCTACAGTACGAAGTCTTAAAAGCATTACTTTTGAATATTTATTTGGAGCCAAATTTCAGAAAAAATATATGCGAAATTACTCAAATATCATCTAAAGTACTCGCATGAATACTCAATTAAACCATGTTTTTTAAATGGGGACCCTCCCTTCCGGGCCCAGGGCTCAACCGTCCTGAGTTGAATAGTTAATCTGCAACGAGCTATATGCATTGTTCCCATATTTCAACCTCTTCACCATTCAAATGATAAAAGGTTTGAAAAGTTTCGTCATCTTGAACTAAAAATGGCTAAATTCACTTTCTTATTTTTCCCGTTTTATATTGATCAGGATATTATTCAATCTAAGATCATCTAGGAACCATTCTGGTGAAGTTAGCTCTATAGCTACAAGACGCCTAAACCCGTTGGCTTACCTCAAAACATAACATTCGAGGTAAAATATGTTGAGTGAATTCGGAAGCCAACAGCGAGGTATACAAATCAGAGATCGGTATTTCCGATTTGTAATTTGCATGATATACTTCTGTCTGAGGTCAACTAAGGACTACTTCGGTGAAGACATCTCTGTGTGTACCTGTCATCCTATCCTGTTTCCCTCACTTCAAATCATGACATTCATGGTATACAACACAGTAATATCGTATAGATGATATTCTTCAAATATATAATACGCAAGCTACATTCCGATATTGAATTGTCTAGGGGCCATATTGGTAAAATTAGCATTGTGGGCACCAGTCAGTTTAGCCCGTTGGCCGGCCTCAGACCACTACTTTCGTAGCATGATACGCAAGGTGAAACGTAATCGTTCAGTAAGGAAAAAAGTAAGCTCGTATAAACACCATTTTCCCACTTTATAACGCACAGGATATGTTTCGTTCAGGGGTTGCCTTGTGATTATTCTGGCGAATAGGGATGTGTTCGTGCTTGTCACATAAACCCCTTTGCTTAATCCAAACCATGGCCTTCTCAGTATAATGCATGGTGATTTTAAAATAGAATTTTGTGGGAAAGTGAGCATCATATGCACGGAATTCATAAGTTGTTTATAACAAGTTTTGGAAATAAGGTAAGAAACAATAAATCCTTTTGATTTTCATATTGTTTTCAGTATTCTCCATTGTGCGTTGTTTTAAATTAAGGAGTCACCGTAACGAAAAGACCAAGATGGTTCCCCGAGTCTTAAGATGTACTGCTACAATGCAAATTATGGTAAGTCCCCATGGCAAGGAGTTTTAAGCAAAGGGTTTAGAACTAACTGTATCTCAACACCCAGCAAATAAAATGGTATTGACTAAAACAATCAGCGGAAAAAAATAAAATCACAGTGTGTATCCGTTTATTTTTTTCAGTGTAAGACTTTTCTATTCCACCGGAATAATCGACAACACGAAGATTGGTGAATTAAACACCTCTATGTAAAGGACTCTCCGCATGACATATCTCTACGTCAAGGACTCTTCTGGTGACGTAACGTAGTCAGAAATACAATTTTATGTTACCTTAAAATTGACGAATGAGCTGCATACTTATAAAATGGCGAATAGAATGCTACTTGTCCATGGGGGGCGGGAAACATTCTTTATTTGGGAAACTGACATTTCTGTATTCTCTGTGTTTGTAATCCGTTTCAATATTCATATTAAAATAGGTGACGATAGGACCATTACTTATCTTCATTCTTTTTGCCTTTACTTAAGTTTCCGTTTAGTACCGTTTAATATTGAGAAAGTAAAGAAATTAAACAAGAAGACGCAGAGCATAATCTTTTCTATATTTCATAAGTACGATACAATCGTAAAATTATATAAATATTGCTATTGTTTTTTACAGCAACGGCAAACTAGTATATAAATCTCATTTCGAACGTCGTTTCGTATTTTCAACCGGAATAGCTTCTTCATCCGAAAACCATTCAGATTAACCAGCTATCTTTTGCAAGTTTATTCAAACTTTAATATCTAATCAAAAAGTTTTATATTTATACTTTTTGGAGCCATTATATGAGATTTTAGAGCGATATCTGGAAATGAAATTTACCAAATATTAGTAAATATCATTTTTAGCCATTAAAAATTGCCGAATACAAAATAACCGCCCATGATACGTTATAGCAAAAATTGCTGATTTGTCTCATTGGAATTTGCCAAATTGATAAGTACAGAAAAACGCTAAAAACAGTTTGGAAATATATATACATATATATATATATATATATATATATATATATATATATATATATATATATATATATATATATATGTATGTATTCGTGTGCTTAGGCCAGGATTGCCATACTTGCCAAATAAAAATACAGGACCCCAGTTCAAACGGAAATACAAGTGATTTCTTATTTGCATATACGTCCATAATTTGTGGTGAAATAAAATCACTCCAGGGGACAAACTCACGTACTGAAAAAATATTATTAGACATTAATCGAATTCTAAGTTGAACAGGGTGTCGTTTATTTTTATTTGGCAAATCTAGCGACCCTAATTTGGGAAGCAGTCTTTCATTATTACAAGTTTGATGATCGATAATTGACAAGGAGTTTGTTTTTTTTTCAATATTCTCAAAATAATATATTGATAATTGCAAGACGAATAGATGAAAGAGCTAGATCAAAAACGTTTGGATATTTTTTACATCAATCAGTTCCACACATGATTTATATTGTACGTAAACAAAAAAGGCTGAATAACATTAAGAAAAACATTCCTTGTCTATCATCTTAGATCAAACTTGTATATGTGTATATGTATACACTTCCATATACTTTTCATTAAATATTACAGACAAAGAGTTTTGAAAACGCTTTATCTTTTGGACAATACTTACAGTCGCTCAGATGAAAGATTTGTCCACTTGAATGAAATCAAGATTAAGTTATAAAAAATTAAAAAGATGCTCTTAGTCTGTTATATTTAATAAAAGATGTACGAGAGAAAAATTGCTTCCAAATTAAATATTACATGAATAAAGTCCTATACATATGACCAGAAAACGGAATTAACTTCTTTCCGTTCAAAACCAAAATACTAGTTTGTTCCGAAAATAATGGCCGATCGCAGATACCAGTTTTTAGTCGTGCTTTACAACATTACTATAGTAAAGTGGTTTCAAAACTTTGAAAACTCAAGGACCCCTTGAATAAAGAATATATCGTGGTGGACCTTTGGTTTTTAGACAAATGAATTACAATAGAGATATTTTTGGCTTTTAAAAATCATATCCATTCAAAGTGGATTACATTTATTCCTATTTCAATTGAATGGTACAGGTCTGTGTACAATAATGATGTTTTTTGATAGCTGTGCAACGGATGTTGTTTTCCTGCCACAAGATTTGCCATGTCGGGTTCTGAGGGAAGACTGCTGTTGACCCCGAAGATTACTTGACGGACCCTGAGTGGTCTGCGGAAATCAGTTTTAAAACAGCTGCCATAGTATATTGTACCAATGTATGTAGCTCTTTATAATGATTGAAATAGACTTTTTTCACTTGTATTCATTGTTTATTTTCATAGTTATCTGTAAACGGTTTAGATCTTTGAATCCAACGATGGAAAAAGAAGTATAAACTTAGTCACGAAGTGTGTCAGAAGCTATCGATAATAACTTAGCATGGGGAGAGCGAACCATCTCCGATCGTACGGTGCGGCTTTGGGTTCCAAGTTTGGTGTTGGAGATTTGAGTCTTGAAAATCAAGAGATCAGAGGATATCCATCTGCAAAATGAACAATTGGAGATGTGGATAGAACAAAGCCGCTCCAAAATGTCAGAGAAATGACAAAGATACTGGGTATAGGCAGTGTGACAATATCGGACCATCTAAGGCAAGTTGGTAGAGTGAAAAAAGTTCGATAAGGGGCTCAACGAAAACCTTTGGCAGCAAAAACGGTCATCATTTTCTGAACAACCTAATAGATAGATATTGTATTAGTAATTTTATCTTTGCACACAAAAGCACACGGGATCGTATTAGTGGAAAAAATATCAGAAATTAAGATTATTCAGTTCTTCATTTGATATTCACTTGGCAAGTCAAAGGTTACCACCTCATTTAATCATTTCGAGTCTCCTGGGACATGTATATCCCGAGGTTTCTATGATTGCTGGGATATATATGACCGGTAAATTTATCTTAGAAGTCAATTGAGGCGTATGTGTTAGCGAAAAAAAAAATAAACGAGATATTCCTGGCTTTAACAATCGCATCATCATAGTATAAAAAATAAAAAATCATTTCACGTTGCATGACTAATCAGGAAGAACGTGAGGGTGAAGCGATCTGATAATTCCTTATTTTCTTCTGTCTAATGGGACAAATGTGTCCCATCATGATTTTGGTTTTCTAAAATATGAAAAGATTTGATTTTAACTATCAAATAGAAATTAAGGAGTTTTCAGCTTTTTGCTCTTCTCAAAATTCAGCTACTAAGCTCCTTATCAGGTTAGTCTTATCAGGGTTAAAAAAGAAATTCGCATTTTCAAGAACATCTCCATTTTATAAATCTATGATAGATAGCCCCTACTACAGCTGTTAGTACGATAGAAATCCTCACTAATTAACCCACTTTTGATGCCCTGTGTCTACACAAATACATATACTTCATTTCCATTTGTGTAAATGAGATAGTATTATGAAATAGATATAAGGACTCAGAATTGTCTCTGTTTGTTGAGAAGTGTCATCCAAAGAGCTTTACGGACGATAGAATTAATTATCCATTTTTTTTGTTCCCACAACACCTTTGATCTATCCCTTTTACAGCTAACTCCAGGTACACTATCCGTATGTCAAGAGAAGCTCTCTCTCTTTCCAGCAGTAACGAGTGAAAAAAAATATCAGACATTTCTTTTTAGTGGCAATTGTGGTAATGTAGGTTGTTAAGGTTTCTCTTTCGCTCCAGGGGGGGCAGTTAGAACTTTTGTTCAACAAAGAAAAGTATTGAACACATGTTTATTCAACGTGACAAGCGATACCTCCAACAAAAATGTGCTTGCTACCGTTTTTTTACTCGACACTACTGGTGAAAGAGACTTTTTCTTTCCTTACGAATAGCATACCTGAAGAAGGTCATATAATGGATTGGCTGAAACGTTTTGGGGACAAAGAAGGGTGATTTGAATTGTCTTCCAAACTCTTTGAATGAGTCTTTAACATACGCCTATGCGGATTATTTCGATCAGTCTATATACACGCTAATATATGTATGTAAATATTGTAATAGATTCATATACGAGCGTGTGTTCGTAACCTATCAAATAGTGTCTGAGTGCGTAACTGAATGCTTCGAACTGTTCGGTAGATCATTAAAACGACCTTGAGAGAAAACTGCAACAGCGGCGGCGATTGCCGCCACCACCCCATGCAGAAATACGAAGTGTCGTTGTCACATTTGGACCCACCAATTCCTGACTGCCCACGTGACAGGCTGCCTCCTATGCCTCCTCCAGTCAGTCCCCGGGGCCGGTTGTATGTAGATGTCAGCTGATACCCACCAGATGACGACGTTGACATCCCTGTCAGCGAAAAAATATAGGCAAGTAGACTCAAGTTTTTCAAATTCAGGTAGAAGTACATTTTAAGCGTCTGGCTGAATTTCTGAGATGAAGAATTCACTGTGCAACGTTTTTTTTGTTTTTTTGTTTTTTTTTTTTTGCTTTCTTTTCTTCTACCCCCGAGTAATAAGTGTTATTTTCTGATGGTGTATTAAAAGAAAGAAAGTATAGAAAATGGGTATTGTTTCCCGACAAACTTTGCTTTTTTTTATGAGGACAGTGAACATTTGAAACTAACTTATTTCTAATTAGACAACGGGCGAATTTGCACAACTTTATTCACATTAAGTAAGAAGAACAAGTACATATGAATATCACAGCCCTGGTCACAAAAGCAAAGTGTGAAAGGAAAAATAGCCATTGCAATACATTCACACGGAAGCACTTACAAAAATAACACTCACTACCCAGGAACAAATCCCGTTGCACGGTGTGATCATGATGCATAGATTTTTCGAACTATTGTACGCATCTTGTTATTTGTTCAAAATATTTCAACCATTGTACTCTACGGCCTTCTTCAGGGTCTGTTAGGATCGGAAACTCTGTCGGAAACTCGAAATGGGATCTCCATTCGATTTCAATCGAAACAGGTGCCTAACGAAGGCTTTCTTGTACAGCAACCGAAACGCCACGAACAGATAGACAAAACAATAGTCCGATTCAATCTATGGATACATGAATCTGCAAGATGGAAAAATGGTTTCTTTCTTTCTTCTCTTTCTTTTCTTCCTGTAACCCTTTCAAGACTTCCTAGGATACATATATCCGGAGGTCTCTGTGACTGTTGGGATATATGTGTCCCGTTGAAAGGATTAAAATGAACGGTTAAATTAATGTTGATTCATTTACATAACGCAGTTATTGGAACACAAGAGAGAGAGAGGAAGGGAGTGGGATATGAGGGGATGGGTTGATAACGTCCACACACAATCGACAATTTAGACTACGTCCGCAAAAATGACCTCAATGATAACCAGTGTCGTGTTTCCTAGAATTTTATACATATATATATATATATATATATATATATATATATATATATACATATATATATATATAAATATAATGGAGGAAAGAGCATTTTCCGACGAGATACATTTCAATTACAATATTGGAAATATTATTATACTTCCTTTCACATTTAACTTCTGGGACGTTACAAAAATCATATGACAACGAGGAAAACAATTCAATTTTCCTAGAATTTTATATATATATATATATATATATATATATATATATATATATATATATATATATATATATATATATATATATAAATATAATGGAGGAAAGAGCATTTTCCGACGAGATACATTTCAATTACAATATTGGAAATATTATTATACTTCCTTTCACATTTAACTTCTGGGACGTTACAAAAATCATATGACAACGAGGAAAACAATTCAATTTTGAATTAACATATTCCGGTATGAAAAAGATGGTAAGCATCGAAACACGTCCCGGACATAAAGTATAAAAAATTGTATGATAATTTTTCCAATATATATATATATATACATATATATATATATATATATATATATATATATATATATATATATATATATATATATATATATATATATATATATATATATATATATATATATATATATATATATATATATATATATATATATATATATAGATAGATAGATAGATAGATAGATAGATAGATAGATAGGTAGGGATATATTCATAGATATAGCCACAGATACGTCAATAAATCCGAATTCTGATGATGGAGATATTTTATACAATTTTTCTTCCAGCCACATGATATCCTTCCTAATCAATGGACTTAATTCAGAATACTAATCACATAGATCAGAACAAAATTCAGCTAATAACTATGTTTCAGGCTTGAATTACTGATCCATCCTCGCTAGATCAATAAGTTCGAATCCTGACATACTCGAGAAGATGATGATGCGGTTTCAAATCTTGTCGAGGGACCTGTTCTCTATTTCCGATCCGGGCAATAATATCATATTTATTATTTTCCAAACAGAATAGAAAATCCTTTCGACGAGTCTTTTATGAGACGTGATCAAATCAGGGTGGTAAAATTAGTTATTTTTGTAATCAGTAATCAGTAAGTTTAAGAAAAGTAAATGTACAATTCTCATTAATGATTTATTCTGAAGTCTTAGTGCATAGCGATTTTATTGGATAAGTGGACGAAATGAGTACAACATTTTTAGCCATACAATTATAGTTATACGGTATATAATTTTTATTAAATAAAAAAAAATTCTATCGCCATCTGTATAAATAATCTGTATTAGGAATATGTATTCAACATTAAAATACTCATTAATTCAAGTTATAAAAAGTATTAAACTTAATAAGAACAAATTATGAGCTTATCAGAACAGAGAAACATTTACCAGACACATTTTATTTACTTATTTTCCCTAGATTCTTCTATATATTCCTGCTGATAACTCCCAAAATTTCCTTATTGATTTATTTTCTATCCCAGATTATCTAAATTGATCCAAGTTATTCTTGAAATTATTCATACTTGTACTGTTTTTTTTTTTTACATAAGATAGTAAACTATTCTAGTATTTAAAAATTCTTTGATAGAAAAAATCGATATTTTGCGTCTTTGTTTTTGCAAATACCTAGCTAGTAAATTCCCCACCCTATCTAACTTATTAAACATCAGGATTCTGTAATTTGTAAAGCCATTCATTATATTGAATACTTGTCTAACAAAGATGGTATGCCTAACTTTTCTTGTCTATCCTTAAAACTTGGATCCTTCCTACCACTTATCAGTCCGGTAAATTTTCTCTGTACTGTAGATAGCCGATTTTAGCCACTTCTAAAGACAACTTTAGCCATGAATAACTAACCATACATGGCAACACTGTATCATATACATAGATAGTCTTACACTACTTTGAGGTCAATTCAACAAAGACAATGAATCAATTAATCGAATTATAGATGATGCCAGACAAAGAAATTGATTTTCCTCAAAGAAACGTCCAGAATGATATCAATGAAAATAATGAGGACATACGAGATAAAACACAAAAGATCTTTATTTGAATAATTACAGCCCGTGAGATAACTTGTGATTATGATATCGTTTCTCAAATTTAAACAGCGGGTAGATCAGTCAAAGAGTGGTAGTGTTGGTCGTGGTTCAATCTACCACTGAGTCACAACACTGGAGAAAATATGTACCCCGTTTCTTTCAGTTGACATATTCGCCAATTCTTCTCCCTTCAGTCAAACCAATTAGCCGACCGAGCGTTGATAGCAATAGTATCAGAGACCCTCTCATCATAAGAAACTTCTAAAAAAAAAAAGCAAAACAGATAATCCAAAGCAAGAAAACTCACACCGACGAAGAATACACAACTGAAACGTTGTAAAAATGAACCCATAGACGAGGAAAATAGTCTGACCCTATCATACACAAAAGCTATTATAATGTAAATCTACTGCTAATGGTTTTACTATAGGAATGCACTGAAAACCACTAAGAAAGGGATTGTCAGTGGTCGGGAATTCAAGCAAGCAATATTGACAGAATTGAGTTATCTACTTCTATAATGAACAATGTGATTTTTCTGCTCCTCTCTGAATTAAAGAGAAAAAGTAGACACACACTAAGAGATCAATTAACCATAAAGTTACATTGCAACCCTTTACAAAAAAATCCTATCATCGAGAGGAATTAAGAGAAACGTTTCTGTAGACATAATAAGGAATACCTATTTATTTTTTCATAGCCAGCCGGAGCAACTGAAAAACTGATAGAAACCTATGCTGGTCGTTTTAGCTGACAGTTTGTAGTAACTTCTTTTGGTAAAAAAAGGCGATAAATGGTTGCTATAATTGCTTCCTCTACACCAATCGATAGAATATTTATGGACAATTAGAAGCTCTGTTTTGAGGAAATAAGTAAAAAGATCAAAACATAGCAAATTAGAAATCACCCAGAGAGCGCACACTTCTGCCAATGCCAATCTCACTACAAACTGAACAAAAATCAGTTTATAAATTCTCTACACGGCAGCTGTATAATTTTTAGAATACCTAGATCCGCCCCAAAACAGCACATACCTCTGACAACGATATTGTAACTAAAAATATAATGAAAGTTACTTAGTATATAGCTACGATATCAAGAAGGTAACTTGTAATACCTGGATCCACCGTAAAATTTGATCTATTCTTCTTTCGCCCATGACCATGCTTCTATAACATTTATTTGAAATCCATTGAGAACTTTTGGAGATATTACATGGCCAACTGTGAATACACATTTCTCACCTAACTTCGTTGTCAGAAGTACCGTGCTTACTTGGGTACAACGCGATCTCAAATATAATATGACTCACTTTTTGTAGCTAAAAACAGTAACATCTAAATATATCATAAATTTTAACACTAGAGTGTAAAACTATTTCCATTCATTCTTGACCATGATTTACACATCAAATTTCTCACATTATATTCTCGAGTAATAGTTGGGCGCAAGAGTACCTTCGAGGTAAGACCACATTACCCTTATAGTCCATTTGTTTCAATACATTTTCCCTTTGTCGGTGATTTTAAGAGATATAATCTATTTACTTTTTGGAATACCTATGATACAAAAGTATTCTATTCTCTACATAGATAATCAATTAAGCTTGTCGAATGGAATATTATAAATTATAGACCGATTCTATCAAATTTAATAAGTTATTACACATTACCACACAATCCGATTGTTGTATATACTATATTACTTAAGACATATAATCGTAAATCCGATGAAAATTGAATCCACTAACCATGTCCAGTAGAATTAGCTGGCTTCAGTTGAACTTTACTAAACTGTCTCCCCTAGTTGGTCTCTGGTTGGAATAATCCAATATGCCTATCCTATGGACATAAAGGCTCTCACTCTGACTGTAATGATTTCTTATATACTATTTTCAAGTTGAATAAAGGCATTGTTTATGGTAAAGATTTCATTCTTATTCGCGACCCAGATTGTGTACAATTATAAATAAAGACATTTTCTCCTTTTATGAATTGCACGCTTAAAAGTCGCCTCTAGTGGCCACTGTTCGATCTTCTCCTATCTTATACGAGTAAATACAATAACAAGAGGTCATCTTGCCATAACCCAACGAATCATGAAGCCTACGTCAGTCGTGTAGATTTTGATAAATGGAAGACCACATTCACCCTATTCTTTGGCGAAAAAATAACCAGTAGTCAATGTCGAAATGTGCTATTTACTTTCTTTTGTGATCCCCATACATTTCTTTTGAGAGTATTTAGAAATAAATCAGGCGAAGACCAAACTCAAAATGCCTGCCACTGATCCATTGAACCTAATACACACACACACACACACACATATATATATATATATATATATATATATATATATATGTATATATATATATATATATATATATATATATATATATATATATATATATATATATATATACACGTACACACATTAGCTCATGGGCAAAAAAAATGAGCGAAGCACTTTCAATCATATAAAAGATTTCAAGATCATAGGGAAACATATGGTTGTACATTAAGGCCAAACTGGTTGGGAGAAATTTGGGGACATTGACCAGCTTTTGGAAGCGGATGGAGATGGATGGAACAGCATTGATCCAACACACTGTGAACAATTATCGGACAGCTTGACCGGAAAGCTTGGTTTTCTGGAGAAAATCAAGGAGAAAAACTAATCCATACGAAATCGTACTCTGCACTCAAACACTGCTGGTACTCTTGTACAGTGTTGTCGAATATCTTTCCTATAATTAATAGAATAAAAGATTATTTGCAGAAAATGTGATAAAAAAAATACAGGACTCGTTTTGTTATTGCCCGGGAGTATATACTGTATTTACTAGTTTACAAAACCTATGGTTTACCATCTGAGTTCGATAACTGTTCATATAAAACTTTGTAAATACCCCCACCCCCAGCAGATCTTAATGCCTGTGCATTGGATGCAGTGTTATATTTGAATGGCTTTATTATTTTCTAATTATTTGTTAAATGTGTGCCTTAAATATAAACAGGTCTCTTTGGCTTTTGGTTACTTTTCTCGCTTTTACGAAGAAAGTCGAAATGCAAAACTATCGACCATCTCCATTCGGCAAATTCACAATAAGAGAAAGCAGCAGAATATAATATTACTTGCTATAGCATTTGTAGACTTCAAGAAGGCCTTCAACTCAGTGGAAATCCCCAGGGTTATTGATGCTATTCAATTATCATTCGAGTCGTAGACCAAGTATCTGTCGGAGTATTGCAACGTAAAACATGTAATATAAGCAAGGATTCAAATTAACAAAACCTGGGGGTTCTCAAATTTAATACTGGGTTGACCAAGTGTTGTCTAATCACAGAGATAGAGCAACACTCGACCATCCGTGTATAAATTTTCTGATCTTTTTCGCTTCTAAAATATTATATAAAAATATGAAGGCGTTTTATTCGCTTCATTGCAAAGGCAAATACCACAGTACACAAGATAAGAAAGAAACAAGTCAGAGATATCATAGAATCCACCAGAAAATACAAATGGAAATGGGCTTTTATGTTGCAAGAATGTCAGATAATCGCTGGACATCATGACTTACAGCATATATCCCTAGAGATCATATGCAAAAGTGCAACCGGTAAAAATAAAAACGGTGTTACGAACTAGACAGGTTCAGAAAGTATTGGTTCTGCGACACCAGTGTTACTGAGGTCTTGCTAATCTTGGAGAAGGTCTATATCCAAAGACGGGTGCTAAAAGGTTGCTAATGATAATAATGATACCTGTCCGTGTAGGCAAGGACAAAAGAGTCAAGTCCTCACCACGAGAGCCAGAAAGGCATCAGGATGACCCTCCCCTAATGGTGTAATCAGGATGCTGTTCTGAGATGGGAATCCCCATGACTAGACCTGCCTCGTTTATGCCGCGTCCCTTACGACAAAACACGACTGAGGATCAGATACACATGGTTAACAAACCTGTCTTATAGACTGTTTATTCTTAGAGTGATATCGGTTCTCACTGGATGTCCGAAAACGATGACCTTGCGCCAGGCTAATCTGAGTAAATATCTTTTGAGTTGAAGAACATTTAAATCTATACTGGAATGTCTTCATTTTTTACACCGTAGATACAAGCTAAGCAGATCGGTTTAAAATAGCAAAACTCCATAATGCTCGATTCATCATTTGATCTTGCTTTGCTCCTTTGAAATCACGCAGTTGCTATTTCAGTTGCTTGCCAGAAGAAAACAAACAAAAAACATCCTTTCATTCATTTCTTTCCCAAAAACATCTGCCCAATCTTAGCTTGCAAGAGAAAATAACCAATACTGAATTTCCACATGATCAAAGTTTTTGTATATTAATCAAGATCGAATTCTTCCAATCATTTTTTAGGTTAAACTATTGTCTGAATACTAAACTATAATTCCATTCTGTCGGTTCAATACAAGAAAAGAAATGCAGATAGCAAGAGAGTCAGTACAATAGTGAAAGAGTAGCGGCAGTGGCAATCCAGGAGAAACGTAGCTAAATGATGCGTGCTGTGATCTGTAAAATGCATGTCGTCAACCGGAGGACTGGAAATGACTGACACACTTAGGATAGTGAGCTGCTCTAAATTCTATTTTCATTAAATTGTTAAACACCAAAAGTCGGTTTTTCACATCATAGAGAATAATGCTAAGAATTAAAGATTCGCTCGTGTAATGGCATATTTTGGGGGATTCGATGTAAAGAGATATATCATTCGTTATCATTGGAGGTTTTTCATTTTCAACAACGATGGTATCTACCCGTGGCTGATTCTCAAGTACGAGTGCATTTGGAATGAAATCTACTGCAATGCGAACTGTTCAGCACTGGTTCAATAGGCCCGAGCCTGAAAACATGGATACCAATAATAAACTGAAAACAAAAGACAGTTCAGGCACTTTGTGGAGACTCTGGGACCACGGCAATATCAAGGAATCTCAAGGCAATAAGAATGGCTGAAAAGTTGAGGAGATAGGTCCCACATGAACTTAATGAAAAACGATATCCCATATCTTTCAGCTGAATGTGCCAGAGCTTACAGAATTGGGATATGAAGTCTTGCAGTACCCTCAATATTTACCAGACATTTTCCTTCAAATTTTCATCTTTGCAAGCATCCTGAGCTTCCTATCCGTTGTGAAAAGGTTCAATAATAGGAAAGACATAATTCGTACTTTTTATGAATTTATGATCGCTAAACCTTGAGAATTGTATAGAGATGGCATATTATCGTTCGAAGATCGTTGGGAAAAAGCTTATTGCCTCAAACGGGTTACATTCGATTAAATTCTTTACAGGGACGCAGATGCATAGGCTGGGATAAACGTACGCATAAGTAAACCAACTGATAGGGACAAATGCATACATGAGCACACACACACACACACACACACACACACACACACACACACATACAAACACACACACACACACATCAAAAGACAAATAGAGTGGGAAAACGAGAGAGAGGAAGACACACGCACACATATGCACTGAGATGCAGAGATAGACACAGAGGAGATGAAGACACACGATCAGATTGCCACAAGAACTAACCTTGTCGTAATCTCAACTTTTCAACCCCAGTGAAGCATTCACTATGGCACAGTGCTTGACGATATAATCAGAGACAGTGTTTCTGGTTAATATTTCACCCCAGGGTGGATAAAATTATTCTGAGGCGAATGAAAAAAAGATAGGTATATTCACTCAGTTATTTTTTGTGGTAAGCATATACAATAAAACTTTTTTCTAAAAATTGAAGTACTAACTAAAGTTTATTAACTTCTATGTAAACTTGAGAAAAATTCCCGTTTTATTTATTTATCTTATTTTATTTTTTTTTATAACTAGTATTCTCTACATATTTCTATGATGTTCAAAAACATTAACAAAACAGGTCTGGTTGGTCATACAGTAGAAACCTTTCCATGACTAATATAGTCTGTCAGCATGTTATTTTGGGGGTGATCAATTAAAAAAAATTGGATTACGTACTTCTCTCGACTTTTGTGGGATAGTGACTACGAAAAATTCTAAAATTTTTAAGAAATGTAAATGCAAGTGGATATTAACTGAAGGATCAATTTGACATGAATTTGCATAGCATACTGAACCCTCACTAAAAACCGATTTAGGTGAGAGAGAAGAAGTTTCTTTCAGGACATAGAAAGGCGTATACGTTCGGATGTTCAGTCCCTTAACCCCATCGGTGTTTTCTGTACGCGTGATACATACATAGAAAGCCGACCAGCCGGACTAACTCAAAAACTAAAGAAATCTATGATGACAATTTTTGCTAACCGTTTCAAATTAAACTCAAGGGAAATTTAGTTGTTTAAGTGTTTAAATTCAATGGCAAAGACTCGAACAAAGAGCAAATGACATTGAAATCGTCAACGAATCACTGATCTAAGACATTGCTTGTGTACTCAACTTGGGAGCCCAGGGCCTTCGTGAGGAATTTCATAATGCAATTCACAGCTGTTCCCTGGCACCATCAAATACGTTGCGCAAACACCCTCATCCTTTAGCCATCGTGTATCCATCTGCTATAACTTTTTTAACATGCCGTACTATAATCTTCGTCGGTAAACGAGAATCAACGTACTTTATTAGTGGATATATTGTTTAACTCTTGGGCCGCTCCAACTCCCCCAGGACCCTTTAAACATTCCGTTTGGCCCCCCAGAGCCCCAGTGCAATGCCAGGCAGTCCATGAAGTCGGTACAGCTCTGAACACAGCTTCTTAACGTCGATTGGTCCAGGTCACTGTGTCCTAATGGAGTAACAAAATATTCTTTCCACCTATGTGCGATTGAGTACTTTGTTTTCAACAAATCAACAGCCCAGTATCACAGATGAGATAACTGGTCTCAGCAAGTCGTCAGTCCAGTGCAATAGGCGAGATAACTCGTCTAACTAGTCGTCAGCTCATTGCCACGGACGAGATAATTCGTCTTACGATAGTGAGTTATTCTTTCTCAAGACAGTAAAACCCCATTCGAAAGTGTAAAATATGTTGTTGTTTTTAAATCATAACGTCGAGGGAGTCCATTAGATGTATGATGGTCTTATATAGATAAATATGAATATATATATATATATATATATATATATATATATATATATATATATATATATATATATATATACATGATATATATATATATGATATATATATGTATATATATATATATGTATATATATATATATGTATATATATATATATGTATATATATATATGTATATATATATGTATATATATATATGTATATATATATATATGTATATATATATATGTATATATATATATGTATATATATATATATGTATATATATATGTATATATATATATATGTATATATATATATATGTATATATATATGTATATATATATATATATAATACTTGTTTAAATTATTGAAATATTTGATTTTATCACACGCTTGATTTACACAGAAACACACACACACATGTATATATGTGTGCGTGTGTGTATGTATGTGTGTATATCATGCTTATTGGATATTCTGTTGTACATATCAGTTGATTTATACAAAAATTAAAGCGTTTTAAATATGTTATGGAAACTTATTATTTTCCTAATTTGTTTCAGGAGAAGAATCCATCAAAGGAGTTAGAAAGCTGAAAAATATACTTGCCACAAACATGTTAATCATGTAATCAAGAATTCTCTTTCAACCTTTCCACTATCATTGTCTTATATTGTCAATAAGATTATTAATTTCCCTGCTTACTTTCAAGTTAGTTGTAAAAAATGTTCTTGAAGTTAACAATACCAATTAAACACAACAACAAAAATCAAACAATATAACCAAATTTGAAAAAAAAACTTTAATGAACAACACTGGTAAGGAAAATCCAGACTTTTTGTTGCACAGTTATACCCCTTTCTTACGACACACACCCTTACAGCCCTTAAGCTAAGAACATTTACTTGATAGTCTTATTTCTCTCGTGGACTACCCCCCCCCTCCGCTTTGGGGATATTCAACCCCTTCCTGGTTAGGAACCACTGGCGTAGAACAAAGATTTCTTAGGGAAATCACACCAGCCATAACAACACTATTTTTTCAGCGTAGACAATTCCTTTTGGCGTCAACTTGTGGGACCCTCCTCCCGTACCACCCCAGCAATAATTTCAGACACTTGGAAAAAAGCATTTTGGAAACTGTCAACTAAAACTGTCAACATGGACGTATATTTTTTAAAAAGTTTTAGGTTGTCTGGCTGGTTGACTATGTATGTATCACAGACACAGTCTGAACAAATGGAGCTAGAAGGCTGAAAATTCAGACAATTTATCCTAGAAATAACGTTTGATCTTATTCAAAATCGTCATTTGATAGGGGGTGTGGCTTGCCCAACGGTTAGCAATAGGAAAAATGGAACCGTTCAAACTTTAGCTGAGGCAGTTGGCGTTCATCCCCAGCCTTGGTTGTCAACCGGTCTAGAGGAAGGACAACTCTGAATTTAAACGGTTATTTATCCTAAACAAAGGAGGAGGAGGATTCGGTTTCGGGCTCAAGACTCCAACCCTTAAAAGATCATATTGCCTCTGTACTGTATCATCCAAAAATGTGGAGTGCTTACGGCCCTCTGCTCCACAAGAAGTCTACAGCAGTTATTTCTCTTGGTGGGTTCCGCGGAAGAATTCTTGGCTACTGAAAGATAAGGTATCTTTTAATAAAATCTATTAAGAATTTAGATTATAAAAATGATATTCATCAATTTTCAAAATAATAAGGTTAGCTACATGTTGTCTTTCAAATTTAATGTTCCATTATTTTTTTTTTTTTTTCTAAAACAATTTTTGTTACATTCAATTACCTATTAAAATTCGGGAGATGGGTTTGTTCGTAATATGAAGGTATTAGTTCTACGAGTTTCACAAATTCGTTTAAGGGTTCCGGGACAAAATGAGACTGGGAATCACTAGTCCTTCGGAAATAAACATTATTGCACCTTCCATCTCTTAGTAACTTACCCGTCCTCTTTGTTTTTAAAGTTTTTTCTTTACTTTTTTCATTTCGATGTCTGCAAAAATATACCCGAAATGCACACACGCACACACATTGAATCTAGAATACACCAATCACATCGTAGCAGACAAAAAAAGAATTAAAAGTATAATGTTGCAAATCGAATATTTCAACCCATTGCGATTTATGCAGAGACAGAACTCCCCTTCGCTCCCCAAGAAAAAAATTCCTGGTTTTCGAATTCATTCTACGTAGTACGTGGCATTGGTTCTTAGACTGCAAGGATTTCGTGCTGGTAACTATAGCAACTGATGTTCTGCTGGTAGAGGCAATGATAGTGTCGGTCGATGACAGTAGCAGTTGCTGTGGGGGCTGGGGTGTGGTTGCTACTCTGGCTATAGTAACAGGAATCTTTTCAAAAGCATTTTGTTGGAGAATCGCGTCTATACTTGTGTATAGGTCGAGTCTTTAAGACTAAATTTTATGGCAAAAAATGGGGAGGGCGACCTATACGTAAGTAATAATTTGTAAGGTTGAAATTCACGTTATGATGGGAAGGACTACTTAGTCTTAAAAAAAAAAGCATACCATAAATTAATGATTTCATGGCCATAAATCAAGGGTCGACCTATTCATGAGATCGACTCATACATGAGTAACCCAGTGTTATTTCTCTAATACCAATGCTGATGGTAAATTGAATAATAGTGCAACTGTGCGATTTTTTTTCATATGTAAGATTTTCAAGCTTTATTTTCAATCATATTTATCAAAGGAGGGCAACAAAGAGAGGGAGAGAGAGGGAGAGGGAATATGTGAGAAAGAGAGAGAGGGGTGTGTGTGTGAGAGAGAAGACGTTGACTTCCAGAGAGAGGAACGTGTGAGAGGGGAATGAGAGAGAGAGAACGGAAAGGAAATATGAGAGAGGAAGAACGGAAGTGAAATATGAGAGGGTAGTAGTATGACAGAGAAAGAAAGAAAGCGAAATATGAGAGAGTTGGACGAATATGAGAAAGAAAGAACGGAGGTGCAATATGAGAGAGAGAGAGAGAGATAGGGGGGATATGAGAAAGAAAGAGTAAGAGAGAGAGAGAAATGTGTGCGTGTGTGTGAGAGGGAGATATAAGTTTGAGAGAGAAGCATATAAGATTGAGAGAGAGGTTGGTGAGATTGAAAGTGAGATTGATATGAGTTTGAGAAAGAAGGAGGGAGATATATAGGAGAAAGAAGAAAATATGAGAGAGAGGAGGAGTGAGATATATGATAGAGAGGGGTTGCGATTGGGAGTGAGGCTAGATATTTGGATATGTATTAAATTTAATAATACTAAAAATTAGCATAAAAAATCATGAATGTTTTTTTCGTAAGCTTGGGAAAAGTATGTATGTGTGCATCAACGTTCTCTGCTTCTACTCTCATCGAGGGTATCACGGGGTCAAGTACACCGGACAATTGTTAGTAAGACCAACTACTGGCTTACCAGACCTGTAGAAACTTCAACCTGGAATTCCTCAATGGTCATTTGTCTAGATATATATATAAGGCTCGACGTTGCTCAACTTCGGTGATTTTACAAGAACCAGTTCATCCAAAATGATTCGGTCGCAACCCCTCAACCTCGGGGAGAGGTTTCTCAATCTTAGTCCTTGTGCTGATTTCAAAGGCATTGATTGCCATTTTTTTTTAAAGTCTCTGGTATGACTCGGCAATTGATTGAACCACAGCTTACCGAACTTGGGATGAGCTTTCTACGACCGGGCAACGGTCATCAGTTTCACGACTAGTATTTATATATGAGTTGAGTATTTACATAACCGATGATATAACGAGTAGAAATCATGAACTAATATCTCAAACCTTTCATTCTATCTGATGAATATATGTTCAGTGGAAGGGGGAATGTACAACTACATTTAAAACTGGTTTATGTTGGCAAAATTTCGGCCTTTAGCAGAGTCCACTGAGTACACTGATATTTCAAAATTCACCTGTTTCGCTTTTATAATTCCCCGTGCTAAAGCAAAACAATTTGCGATTTTAGGTCTAAAATTGTTTATGCCAGTTTCCAGACTGTAAATTGTGCTGGGTATTGTTGATGGTCAGAAATTAATGCTAGTGTTACGGGCCGAATAGTGATATTTTATGTATAATGTAAATCCATTTCTAGTGGCTTTAGTACAGAAATACACTGTAAGTGATTTTACAGTAGAAATACACTGAAAATCAAGAGATTACTGACAGAATAAGGTCATCATATGCACTAGAGCAATGTCCGTAAGCAAATGTATGAAAGGGGCTAGACTTTATAGCGTATGGAGTAACCTGCCATGATAGTCATTTATAACAATTTTCCGTCCATTGAACAATACTAAGATATCAAAGTATTTCAGTTACTTCACCTAAGTGTTACCGATTAAGATATTTTATATCTAAGTTGAAATAATTGTACAAAGAGGAAGTCAAGGGACACAATTTATTTTAACAATGAAGAAGGATCTATAATCTGTAATTTTCCACTTACTTTTATTATATTTCTCGAAAACTGCAGACTCTACAAACTTCAAACTCGACACTGCACTGCCTTGGGTGCTGATTAATATATCTGGTGAATGCCAACCAGTTATAGAGTTATGGCAGTGCATACACACACACACACACACACACACACACACACACACACACACACACACAGATTTCTTCAATCGTAGTTAGATAATGTAAATGCATTACTAATGATTTTACTATAAAAATTTACAAGGGTGAGAGTTAAAGGGAATCTCACCGGTCAAGAGCTAAAGCAAGCAGTACTGATAAAATAAGGTTATTATATGTAGCAGCATTCCAAGCGAAACATTGAATCATCCCCATCAATTTAGGCAGCTTTATGCCTCATAAATTAAGCAGTAGTGGTAAAATAAAGTTAATTTGATGAAAATATTACCAGTATGGTTAAATCGTTAATTTATGATTAAATAAAAACATGGACATAAACAAAAGGACCTATTTGTCAAAAGCTTCCTTGTAAATTGAACCCTTGAATAAAGTTATTTTTATGGATGCTATTTTCAAAAAAAACAAAAATAAAATTCCCTATTCATTGAGGCGGGAGGGGTGCAAAATTTCAAGCTCATATATATATATATATATATATATATATATATATATATATATATATATATATATATATGTGTGTGTGTGTGTGTGTGTGTTAGAACTCATGAATAACCTACACCCAGCAATAGTGATTGAACCTGTCTGCTGTGGGTAGTGGTGATTAATGAGAGATTTTAGAAGTACTGGCTGGGCGTCTTGAACGAGACTAACCATCTAGGTATTTCGGTGGGATTTTTCACGAATTCGTTGTCATTTAAAAGTATGCTCTTCTTCTAACTGCAAACAATGTGATAGAGACATCAAAACGGCGTTTTCTTGAATGCAACAAAATCTCTAATAATATGCAGTGGATGCATGTTTTTCCCAAGAACCTTCCGTCGAATTATTTCATGACTGAGCAGATTGCCAGTCTATCATACTTGGCCAATGGAGACTACTTGTCGGTGCCTATCTGTTTTCAAAGTAAGATGCTGCAGGTTTTACTAGCTTACATGTCACCAGCAGTAGGGACTCTTGTGATATGTAACATCAAATGAAGATTTTACGTTGGCCTTCAATAAGAGGTTACTACTGAATCGCGTTGGACACTGAAAGTTAAGCAACATCGAGCCTGGTCAGTACCAAGATGGGTGACTGTCTGGGAATACCAGGTGCTGTAAGCAGCTGAGGACAATGTAGGGAACATCGTGTAGTAATCCCATTAATCCTCCTGATCGATTTCTACATTACGCCCAATAACGCAAACCAAAGGTGCCCATCTTTACCAACACTGAGTGGTCTGGCAGAGAGCAACAAGGAATGAAATTACTATGGCAGTCTGGTGTATGCGCACATGTTGTGTATATATATATATATATATATATATATATATAGATATAGATATATATATATATATAGAGAGAGAGAGCAGTTGATCACATAAGATAAGCAAATGTCAAGCTGATATGACAACATATACACTTAATAAAAGGCCTGTTGGAGTTGGCTTTTCCCTCTCTGTGACAATAACAAAATTAAACTCTTCACCGTTTGATTATCACGTCACGTTAACCAAAACTTTTATACGAAATCAATATTGCTTTACTGTGATTTGAAATCATGACCATTGATTGCTAAGTGGGTCTCTTACCAACTGAACTAGTCTATCAAATCTTATTTACCTACAAACTTATCTTTTACATATACAATACAAAAGTTGCGGTAACATCTTGAGTTGGGATAGAAGTAAGAGTGGAGTTTGATCCTGCAGCAGCCAGGCTTGTTTCAATTCAACTTTATTAGATGGTGTGTAAGACACCCATTATTTCAGCAGCGGATACTATAGGAAGAAACGTATTTCCCTGAATTCTCATCATTCATCACTCAGCTTTTAAATACTTTCCTTCAATGTGGAGCTGGACTACAAAGGTTGGGTTTAACTTTTGAGATTTTTGGAGGGAATCATGAATGCCATCAAGTTCAGTAAATATAGTTGTATTTTCTCTAAAATTATGTCAGCTTTCTTCCTAATACTAATCTTAATGTTAAAAATCCTCTTTGAATCCTAAGTTGCCTTCCTCATCTCTCATTAATGAAACCGTTAATCTTGGAGGAATTTCAAATCAATATGTATGCAGTATCTTATACCATGGAGTTGAGCCATGGACGGAAACGAACACACTTGAAAAATGTATGGTAGGATTTGAGATGTGACTATGCAGGTGTTGAATCTGTCATGGGTTGAAAACCTACGAACAACGAAGTGCTTCAAAGAAAAAGATATTTTGGACATCTAATAACACTAAAATCTACAGAACACTGCTCGAAGGATAGAGAAATTGAGGTCGCCCAAAATATAACTCGTATAGCGACATCAAAGAATGTACTGGACTGCTGTACGGATGCGCAGTGAGAACAGCAATTGACAAGAAAAAATGGAGGATTTTTGTGTCATCCAACGTCGAAAGACGTGGAAATTGGAGAAACTCTTTGATTTAGGTTGGGATCTCATAACACACAAACAGAATAAATGTGATAGCTACTTAGCTCTCATTAAGAACCCAGTTGTAATTACAAAATATCATGTGTACATCCTCTTCAAAAAGTACTGCTTCGTGACTTGGGTTATGCTGATCTATTTCTCACTCTAAATAGGACAATGCAATCACTTGCTATACTTATCATCTCTGCCAATGAAGTTGGGGAGGTAAGTATTTTCATCTGAGCCCAAATTTTCGTCTGACGGTCCACAAAATATCTTCAAAAGTATTTCACGAATTTGGAAGGGTGGACACTGGGGTAAAGAAGAGTTGGATAAATTTTGGTGCGGCTCCATGTGCAATGCATTTGTGCGTCGTAGTTCTAGGTCCAAACTATATAGTATTGCCCAAATTTCATTTCAATTCATACATCTCTAAGGGTTCTGAATAAAATTTTGGGATGAATGGGCGATGGGCCATGAAAGAAGTAATTAAATTTCAGGGCGGATCCAAGGACAATTACTCTCCTTAGCTATGGGGTTGGCAAAGGTACGCACTCTCCGGGTACTTTTTAGTTCTTTTCTTTCTTTCTTTCTTTTCTGTTGCCTTCATGTACCCACTTTTTTTCTATTTAATAATATGTATCTGTGTTGCCAATTCAATGCATTATCCGCTAAATCAAGCATGTCCCATGTTTTGGCAGTGCAGAAGAGCGCTGTATCAGCGCAGGCTTTCTTTAATATTGCAGTGATTTTTGGCGTTTTTTTTTTTGTTTTTTTTTACTATCTTTTGCCTCTTTTTAGCTTGTTTTGGCCATTATTGACGGTTTTGGCATTTTTTTCTAATATAGTGCCTTCTACAGTAAAAATGAGTGTGTGGTCGTGCATGAAGCAGTAAGTCATGGAACCAAATCAGATTTCCCCAGCAATCCAGAAATAGAACGTTCATATGCGATCTTTCGTGAGCCTAAAATTGCGTAACGTCCTTACAAGCACTTCTTGACTTTTTTTATACCTTAAACTCCAAAATAGATCAAGATCAAGCTCAAATGCTCACAGACACATTTCAAAGTTATGGCGACATAAAGTCTTTCGTGATAATAAAGTGGCGTAAAGCAAACTCTCGTAAAACGGGGAATATCTGTAAGAAAAAAAAAGGTCACAGTTTGGCATGTGAGCTTCTAGTAATTTGGAATGTATTGGAAAATACAACATGAGTTCTGGTTGGGAGATTCAGTTTTATTCATTCTGAAGTAAAATATGGAATATTCAACAAGGGATGATGTTTCCTTATTTAAAACCATCTCACTACTTCCGTGTGCATAGAACGACATGGAAAACCTGAGCAAGAAATAATGATCCATTCATATACACCCCGTGACACGAACCATCTGATCATGACGTATACTCGAGTCACGTGACTAGTTCACGTGTATTGTCCTCATTTAACATTTTTTCAGAAAAAGAAAAATACATCAATTATATTCATCAAATTCAACCAAAGAAAATATGGCAGAATTCTTCCTTCAGTTTTCCACTTCTCTTTCTCTCAACTTGCCCCCTTTTTAAAAGAGATTTCTTCCATCTCTAATTTCTTCCGTCTTTAATTTTTCTTCCTTTCTTTCTTAAATTCCTTCATCCAATGAAAATATCTATCGCTTGTCCTATTTAGAACCAGCAGCTGTTCAACAATATATTTCAAAAAGAAAAAAAAAACCCTCTTTAGCTATATTCAGTCAAATCCGTTTTCAGTACAGTAAGATGAGAAGAATTCCCACCCACCCACGAAGCACAAGGCTCAAACAAGAAATTGGTCAGGAATTATGATATTCTGAGATAGTTGTGCCTTAACCAGGGCAGGGGTACGCTCCCTGGGTGGGGAGTAATTTTAATACGGATTGTGAACCTGCTCAAAAGATTAAAAATCTCTCTAATTATTTTGGGAAATTTCTCAACAAGTTTTTGTATAACATCGTGATAAACATAATATATATATATTTATTTCCATAGATTTGGAGAACCTTTTCAAACTAATCATTTGGTTTACGATATGAGAGAGGGGGGCGTGGAGACAAGATCCAACCACTAAAGGGGGTGCGGTTGAGAGAAGGTTAAGAACGAATGTTCTCGAACAAATAGAAGCAGAATCTGTGCCAACACAACACGCACGGTAGAGACATGATCATACGTTTCGCACGGTCCCTTGTCTTTGATTGTCACGACTTTTGCTCTCACGACAGTTTGACAATGGAATGAAGAAATAGGAGATAAATAAAGGAGGTACAACGATATGTACAGAACAGGAGGAGAAGGAGGAAGAGGGGAATTTGGAGGCATATATAGGGGGGATTAAATAGGAGACATGGGGGAGGATTTAAAAGGGAGACATGCCAAGGAGGAGAAAGGAGAATTGGAAGGGAGACGTGGCGAGGAAAGAGGATGAAGGGATTAAAGGGGAGACATAGAGAGGGGGACTGGGAGGAATTAGGAAGGAGACGGAAAGAAAGGGGGAAGAAAGTGATGATGAAGGAGGAGGGGGGAAAATTCAAGAGACACGGAGAAGGGGGAGAAAGGAGACACAGAGAAAGAGGGGAGAATGGTTTAGCTGGGAGTCATAGAGAGGAGGGGGAAAGATCAGAATAGAGAGAAAGAGAGGGGGAAACGAGCAGGGTGGAGTAGTAGGAGGGGGAAGGAATAAGGAGGAGGACACTGATAGGAAGAGGGGGAAGGAATTAGAAGAGGGGTATGAGGAAGGGGGAGAACGTGGCAAAAGAAGAATTCAAATACGTAGACGACGCTGAGAATTCTTAGATGTTAGGCAAGCGGGGGTAAGTAAAGAATTGGAAAGGACTGACAGACAGAGAGGAAAGTGATCTGACACAGGGACCAGTGGCTTAAACTGGCACCTTTTCACCTTCCAGAAACCATTACGCACATATTATGTCAGGTTAGTCACTCAATAGAAACTGTCACACAACCAACGTCTTTTGACAGCATGCTGTGTTGGGAGTACCAAATTAGAAAAGGAGTTGATCAAAGAAAATGTTACATCTTTCGCATTTTGTTGGGCAGTGATCAATGAGAAATTTTTTTTTAAATCAAGCAGAAATTTTTGTCGACAGTTTCTGATACAAAAAAAACAAGAAGGGAAGGACTCGCCATGAAAATCAATAATTGAACAACCGTAGCGTCAAAATCTGAGGTCGTATAAAAAAATTCCATCGAAGAATCAGTATGGTCAGAATAAATTCTATTTGTGACATCACAGGCGTTTTGCGATGGAAAATATCTAAAATAGAGTCAAAACATCAAGAAATATATAGATTATAGGAACGTTATTAATAAACCCGCCAAACTAATGCCTCCCTAAACGTCAAAAAAAGGTTGGGTCCAAAAAAGAGGAAAATTTTTTCAGAAAAGGTCTGGAGGAGCATTGATACCAATTTTCAAGTCTGTAGACAAAACGGTATGGTCATGAGTCCTTGAACTCATAAACACATGGGCGTATAAAAAGGATTGAAGCCTTCGCCTCCTTTGATGGCTACTGTTGTTTAATTATCAGGAACAGAAGCAAGTGTTACTGACAAAACGATGCTATTATATGCATCAATTCTAGTACTTACATACAAGACTAAAATGAATTCAGTTGCATAGCAATCTTTAACATAGAGTAACAGATATTGACAAACTCAAATCGGAAGCTTCATTTGACTTTGTTTTCCACCAAAACAACAAAACCAGTTCAACAAAAACAACCCTGACTTAATTTATTGTTTTAAGAAACCAGTTTTTGAGAGTAACGCTCGTTCTGATTTTGAAAATTTTCCGCTGGAGATGTGGACTGACAGACGGACATCTCTACCTCTGCCTCTGATCGTTGTGCAATCTTGTGTCAAAAAACAAAACATTTCATAATAACCAGTATCTTTAATTCCTCAATTTCTGAGACAACATTTCCCCCCTAAAATCACACTTCGCCCAAAAACATTTTTTGGTTACTATCTAAAACTGCAAAAATACCAATTTTAAAAAAAACTTATATGATAGAGAATACGAAGGAGTGGGGCACACCGTCGGTCCTTCCGGTTCTCGGTCTATATACAAAATAATGTAATGCGTTTAGTAGTTTATGAACATAATCTTCTGGAATATATACGATGCAGAAATTGCAGTAATCATCTTCAGTCTGAATAGAAGTGGATTTTGACCTTGCAGCAGTCAGGCATGTTGGAACCTAATTTTGTTTTCGTAATGCATCACAAGCTCAACACTTCTACTAACAACGATGGGATGGGGACGTTATTGAAGCAGTAACAAATTAATCTTCATTCAAATATGCGTTAATAAAAGCAATGCTTCTAATTCCTTCCAGTCGGTTAGGAGTAACTGAAAAAAAAAATTCACTTTGGCTGCCTGCAATTCTCATAATGTTGAGTTAATAAATCAATAGTAAACGCAACGAACCAATTTGTGTCTTGCTGAAAAAACGGCGGTATCAGATTCGTTGAATATCGACTACAAATACGTCGATTTTCTCAATCTGCTAAACTCAAGTAGATCCATTGAGGCAGATCTGTCAGAATAAACAACCACGAAGGTCACGAGTTCAAATCGTGGATCAGGTGAGGACAGTTCAAAGATTTCGTAAGTGTCAGAACAAAAGCCAGCTAGCATCATACAATAATTCATCAAACGTCTGTCTGTAGGTGACAGTAGAACTCAGGAACCAGACAATATATTTCCATGAAATTCTCAGTTTGTACTAATGGGACTCCAGAGCAAGTTTTAGCATATTTGTTTTTGAATCATCATCATCATCATCATCATCATCATCATCATCATCATCATCATCATTATCATTATTATTATTATTATTATTATTATTATTATTATTATTATTATTATTATTATTATTATAGTACTAATTCTACTCTCAATGATAATACAATTACTACTAATAATAATGATATTACTGCTACAATTACAACAAAAACAACACGGCAAAACATCTAGAATAGAGTGGAAAAAACACATAGAAACATCTAGATTCTGGAGAATCTAAATGTTATTAATAAACCCTTCACAATAAAGCTCAAAAGATGAGAAAAAGTTTATAGAAAAAACGGTATGACCAAGAGTGTTGGAATACACAAATACACGCACATATAGAAAGGGATAGAACCCTTTGTCATCTTAGTATCAAGGATTTTTATCTGCTCTCTTGACGTATCATTAATGGAATATTTTTATTCTTTGGTAATCTTTTACAAGCACAGCTTTTCCCACTATCTGAAGGTAGAGCGTTCCTATAAAAAGTTTTTGTATGCCGAAATGGTGTAAAACGAACAAGCAATTACCATAATTTCTGTGAAGAAAATTCTGAGCGTTCCCAGACCCCCAAAATGGTGATTAGGATAGGTTAATCAGAGTTGTTGAATTTTTGGAGGTAAAGTTGAGTCAGTTTACATTGGAACAGTTATGACATGCAAACGCCACAGAGGATTTGGTATGGGCACTTGACAAATTGAATTTTACCCGAACACCTGATACACCGTCATCTTTGTTTAGATGAACTGGTATTGAATTATCTAGTTCATGTAAACAAATTCGATCATAACGGGTGTGGTTAGTAACTCAACAGAAACCACAACGTGACCCATGTCTTTCAGCAACATGCTTTGTTGGGGGTGAACAATTAAAAACTGGGAAAAGGGGTGATCAATGAATAAGTTACTTCTCTCGCAATTTTGTGGATTAGTGAATGCTACCAGACACAAAATAAAGTAGGATTTTGACACAGATGAGAGGAATTCCAAAAACAAAAATAAAAAACGTTTTTCTGAACACAATGAGGAGTAAATTCGGATTTTAAGTTCTTTTGCCCCAATTCTCTATACTGTACGCGAGATACATACATACATAGCAAGCTAGACCAGCATAAACATGAAGGAAACTATGTTGAGAGTTTTGACGACTGTTTTGTTTGATGTTTTCTAATCTATTTCAGTTTCTTCGATGAAGTATTGTAAATGATTAATTTTTGATAAGTACTTCTTCCAATTTCAACAACTGGAATTGAGATCAAAGAGATAATTGAAAGAAAATAGTAATGCCTACTTGACACACCCCACATAGTATCGAAGTAATTATTTGAAAGCTTTCAAAAGTAAGATGCGGCACAGATATCTGAGAAAATATCAAGACAGACATCGTCAAAGAAAGAGAAAAAGAACACACTTTGTTAAAAACCTGCGACGTTGTGTATACAGTTTTTCACAGCATTTCATAAGATTTGTCAACATTTATATCTGTAGTTGAATTATTTCTTTCCTATTGAGTTTTCAAGTCGAAATAAATGATCACTGCGTCAAAAATGAAATGAAAAATATCGTCGAAAATTCTACATATTTCAATGTATAGGTCACAAATATATATTTGGAGTATACACACTGTATACTCTGCTTTCTTTCTTTATTTCTTGTACTTCGAATTTTTTTTCATCTCGAGAATTGACTTTTGAAAAAAGAATGATACGATGTAGTGTGATGTAAAAAAATATTCCTCGTCTTCGCCCACAACCTACTTTGCATCGTTTAAACTTAACCATCTCTCTCTCTCTCTCTCTCTCTCTCTCTCTCTCTCTCTCTCTCTCTCTCTCTCTTTAACCACCCTCTCGTCGGGTCACTTGATTCTTTTCAAACGCTGTTAACCTATATAAATGTGGTCTCAGCATGAATTTTTGCCGTAGTTGAAAAAGACGCATTTAGACGTAATGAATAAAAAGAATATTCTTAAGACTTGCAAAATCTTTTGAGAACCATGATCAACAATACACTTCCGGTAATGAAATTAAAAATACATTTGTTTGTTTAACTTGTGAACACATTATCATTATTTACTATCTTTTAAATGATCAAATATATCCTTAAATACTCATGGTGTTTCCTGACTATTTTAATGCTTGGCTCTCACTATGTAGTGAAACAGGTTGAAAATCAATCCTATATACTGATTGCTAAAGCCAATGCCACGATGTAAGATATTCAGTTTGCGTCAGTTTCAAAATGAAAACTAGTTTTATTATTTTAAGCTTTATTTATTAGCCTTCGAGATGTGTCTATACATCTATGTTAGACGATTTTTGGTCAGTCGGTCCCACCTACGTTAAAAACATGAAGAGGAAAGAAGAGATGTGATGTCATTAAAGATGTGATGTCATTAAAGTCATGCTGTAATAATAGAATGTACGAGTTTAGCATTTTTGTATTAAGAAAAGGGATTTATGATTTTATTGACAATGCATTAGGTGAACTACTATTCAGAAAGAGTTAGGGGGCTTGGGATATTTTTCAAATTGCCCCTTTCAGCTACGCCTATGGTTTCGAGTTTTATTTATACATCATAAATCTAAAAAATAACTGAGATTTTTCGACACTTGACGATAGATTTGGATCCTGATTTCAAACAGCCTCGAGACTCGACATCACAGTCAATAATTGAAAAACCGTTGCGTCAAAATGTGAAGTGATGTAAAAAATCCCACCGAAGAATGAATATGGTTTTCTAGAAGTAAAACTAATTACCAATCAAGAGAAAGTATAAAACTTGAAAAAAAAGAACTCGTCACCACAGTAAATAATAGAAGAATCGTAGCGTCAAAATATCAACTCAAGCAAAAGGAAATTGAAGATGAAATATGATCAAAATTACTTATATTCATGACATCCCTTGTGTTTTCAATTGTGAATCGTCTAAAAGTTAAAAAAAATATCAAGAAATATCTAAATTCTGGAGAATCTAGATATTATTAATAAACCCATCAGAATAAGTCCCGAAAAAGGTGAAAAAAAAACTTTCCTTCCAAAAATCAAAAAAAGACATTTTTAGAAGAGGTTTAGTGGAGTACTGATGCCAATTTTCATAACTGTAGACAAAACAATATGGCCTGGAGCACTGGAAAACACATACACACGCACACATAAAAAAGGATAGATCCCTTCACCACCTATGGTGGTTACCGTTGCTTTACTGTCAGACACGATTCTCGATTTTACAAGTGAAGGAACAAAAATCAATGAATCTTTGTTGTAACCAAGGATACCCGAATAGAAATCTAAGATCTCTTGAGTCGTGTTCCTTGTAATAAGACCTCACTAAATAATCTAGCAATGGATGGGAGATTTTATGACTGGAAAAAAAACACGGTAAGAACTGAAAGACAAACGATTCTTTTTATTTATTGCTTATGCAAGAGTATGCAGTCTATATACAGAGTCTGGTTCTAGGGTCTTCCTTGTAAGTCTCCACCAAAAGCTAACGTCAATGATTTAAAAGTAAAAGTTAAAAGAAAAAAGATTTAAATCGATATCATTATATCCGAGAGAAAACACGAGTCTAAAACCTCATACAATCCCTTAAAAAACTCAAATGGCAATGGGCTGGTTATGTTGCAAGATGGCAGACAACTGATGAACAGTGTGACTCACGACATGGATCCCCAGAGATCACATGGGCAACCGAGGTCGGCAGAGTACTGTGTGGAGAGACGAACTAGACAAATCCAGAAAGTACTGGCTCTGCAACGCCCACGATAGAGAAGTGTTGCGAATCCTGGGGAAAGTCTATGTCCAACGACGGACATTAAGAGGTTGATGATGATGAGTCCATTGTTTGTCACTGAAGAACCTACGAATTCGCGATCACTTACATATTAAGATTGTTATTATGAACGCTTACCCCACTACATTGCAGAATCCGTAAACAATTTGGGGTTTCAGTTAGCTTCAAGCATCCGTATTGGCCAGACATCTTGGAAGATGGGTAAAAGCATGCTCACTTTTCGTCTGGGGATATAAACAACTGGAAGTCAGCCAGTTTGTGTATTCCATCTTAATCTTACAACCTGGTGTGTACTCAATTAAAACATCGAGATAATTGCCCTATGAAGACTTTTCCACGCTCTTCACTCGTACAGGGAATCCAACCCGCAACCTTCTGTAAGTGAGTCAGATGTGCTAACCATTACACCATCAGAAGGGATATAAGTTATTTAAATCGACCCATTTTCTGTTCATTCTTTCCAACGAGGGTTGGGCTGGTGTGCAAGGTCAGGGTGCCTCACTAAATCTCTGCCTAAGGGCCCTAGTTGTATATAATCGGTCACTGGTTCAAAATAAATATACTTTGCTGCAAACAGGTTAATGAAACCTTGCACAATTAATTATGGCCGAGACTGCAGCAAGAAAATGAAAGTAAATACTGCGAAATGTTGAAGCAATTAAAGCAGCATATCTTAAATTAATCACAGCAACAAATTGGTCTTTATAGGAAGGCACTCATCTGACGTCCCACCCAGCGCTATCATCTAGAGAGGAAAGTCAATGGAGATTCTGAGACACTGGGAGGATGGGGGGGGGGTCTTTCAGTGACCCCATCCAACATTTTGTGAGGTTTGTGAGTAGAAATGCAGTAGATGAACTTTTATTCATAAAAGCTTAGTGGAGGGTGCATTCTCAAATGTCCCCTTGATCACCACTCAGTTACACTTTTGAATGGATTTTTTAAAAACTTCTGAAACCCACTTTTAGATGGTGAAATTGCTTTGTTGGTTCAATGTTACATAATGTTAATCCTCCTTCCGATCAAAAAGTGTATCGACCCAGCGTGTCGTGATAAAAGAAATCCAATTGGATGAAACTAGTTATACATTGTAGTAGTAATAATAAAGAGTGTATCGCCCTGGAGTGCTGCGATAAAGAAAAAGCAATACGATGGAGTAAAATTAGTAAGAGAATAATAGTACATGGTGACTCCAAAGCCCAAAACTTTTCAAAAGCCAACGCTTGTTGTGTCTGGATCCGAAAATAAATCCCGTGGACAATAGAAATTAAATAAAACTGCTTTTAATATAATTTTAAACCTTTTTTTGACTCTACAAAAAAAAAACTGTTTTCGTACCCAATCTAATCAATAGGAGATAAACACACATTAAAACTCCAAGATTACTCCCCTTACATAACAGGCTCCATCCCCAATGTATCTCATTTTGTATACGCCAGTATTCCGAAATCTGTAACTCTTCTGGTCTAAGAAATTCCAGATAGAAGGTACTAAACCTGAAATGAGACCAAGTTTCTCGATCCTGAGTGTTTTGATAATAAAAACAATTAAAAAAAATGATGCAATGGACTAAAACTTTTGATTTAAAAATGGTGACAATGAAGAGTGAATCTACCCAGAGTGAAATGATAAAAAGACTACAATAATAAGATTAAGTAAAACTAGCATTGAAATTATAAGAATAATACAGAGAGTATCAACCGAGAGTGCTGTAATAAAAAAAAACTCAATGATAAGGCAAAGTAATGAAATACTAATGAAAGAATAATAATCATAAACTTAGTTTACAAGCCCTTATCTGTAAACCCCAGCTTGCTCACGTTGCAAATCTAAAACTTACTTGAAATCAAAACTTCTGAAATATATATAACTTACAGTACTCCAGACTAAATATCTGACACTTAGTGTACTCTCTTTAAAATCCAATACTTGGAATCTCTGTGAGAAATCGTATGATTTTGTCATCTTTAAAGACCTGCCATTTACCTCTTTGGGGTGCTGACGAACTAGCATAGGTTAACGTTATTTTGGAGATTCATTGATTTTAACTAACCAAAACGACCCTTGATTTATCAAGTGATTGGAGAAAGAATATATCTTGAGTGAGTTTCATTATAAATTTTGGTAAATGTTTGCATAGAACGATTACGGTGATATAATTTCATATTAAGAGTGATGGTCATTCTTCAAAAAGTTTTTTTTTTCCAGTCAAAAGGTCAATTTATGCATTTGATAGATAGACATCGGTAGAAGTTGAGTTATGCACCTCTTGAAATCAAATGTAATCCCTTTCACAGAGCTTGGAGCATTGCTTTATTTTCGCATCTCATACTCCAATGACTGCAGTGCCTATTAACCTAACCTACTCCCACTTCTAATCCTACCCTCAATAGGGTTCAACAGGAACGTCTACAAAGCTGGAGTACGAGATGCGAAAATAAAGCGAAATCGCTAGCTCTGCAGGAGTGACCGCACTCGTTTTGAGGGACCGCACTACTTTTACAAGAACTTCAATCAATCATAAAATGCAACTGTTGCAAGAGGTAGCAAAATTCGAAGGAAACTTACCCCGAAAATCACAAGTAGACAAATTAGCATTCGCCACGTTATAACTCCGTATTGGATTAGAATAGATAGATTCTTCCGGACAATTGTCACTCAGATTGAATATTGTAGGCTGCAAACGATGACTGACGCTAGGGTTACCCACTTTCACGGAAGCAAACTCACGGGCTGTGCCTTGCAAACCATGGATAGCATCGGTGAGTTCTCGGATTGTGGTCGGCCTTTCTTCACGGGGTGCATCATCACTCATATTTTCCGGATCTTCCTGAATGGACACTGAACCCAATGGATAAGAAGAACCTCCTGGACTTTCGGACTGGTGCTGACGCATTTCGACAAACCGCCGGTGCCAATCGATAACAGTCGGTTTCTTTAAGGAATTATTGTCGTAAGCGTTTTGCAGAAGTTCAAAAGTCTCCATTGCAGACTTGCCAAGTTTTACGCAAAACTTAATAGCACACCACTGTTCCTTCCTGCTGTGTCCGCTCATGTTTGTTGAAGATGAATTCCTTTTCTTTCCAGTCTCTCGCCACAAAACCAGCGAGTTTGAGGCAAACAGACACCTTAAACGCAGAGGGTCTTTGGTTAGGTCTCCCGTTGAGAGAGGCCGGTAAATCTGATCTACACCGCCCTCAGGTGACAAAAGGACGGACGATGTTGCTCTAAACAGAATGGTGACTTATTTATCTTTCACCTCAAATTGTTTGTTGTCATACCACTAAAATATAGTGGCAGTACTCATCAATTACAAAACGATTGAAGAGGAAGGTTCCCAACTCAATTGAATCGATCCATTTGAGGGACGGGCCTCTCGATGAGTGCGAAATTCTTCTCGATATACTCAGCTTTACGATCTGATAGAGCGAAGGAATTCGGTCGTGAAGGTCGGCCTGGTACAGAGACTCAAAAGAGATGAAATTTTATGGGTCAGTTTTTTGATGAATGGAGGCCTGATGGTCGGAGAGAAGTCGTGTGTAGTGTGTTAGGACAGTATGGATCCGGCTCGATTGCACAAAGTCTAAATGCATAAAATGAATAATTGTTGGTGCTGAAGCGGTTGATTATCCTCGAAATCCCTGCAGTCAAGGCCGATTTTTATAGAGATGAATCGCTCAGGTATTCCAACGTTTCCACCCATTTTGAGGGTAGAGTTAAAAAAAACAGAAAATACACTTTTTGACACTGAGTTCCTTCAAGAAAAAATCCAAGAGAGGGCAGGACTCGAAATTCCCAGAAGGTTAACGACAACATACACCTGGAGAAGGCCGGAGAGTAACAAGACCAACCAAGATGAAGACACAAGTACAAATAAATCAGTGTATGATAAAGAGTTGTGTATGCAAGCGAAGAAACAGTCGTCTCTACTCGGTGCACTAACACGACTTTGAAAGATTAAGAGAAATAAAACTCGTATCCAGTGCTGATTATCAATAACACTATAATCAACTGCTGGGCGAAAACGAAATGAAACTAAACGAATGAAATAGAAAATATACATTTCGTGTCAAGTTGTAACAGCATATTGTTGTGATGCTCTGTTTTTCTCATTAACGGCCATTAAAGAATTAGAGAAGTAATCAAAAAGTTCCCCTCCCCTCATCTTTTATCCTGCCAACAATGCCTCTAAGTAGTTAAGTTCAAGATGTCTCACGTACAGTGAGTGCAGAAATCAACCGACACATTGCAACATACTTTTACAGCTCCAGAATTGATGGAATTCCGACTGATATCAATCATGTCAATTCAACAAGTATATAAATAAACGAGAGATTGATCATTGCAATGATATTTATTAGGACCAGAAATTTTTGGTCCAAATTATGTTTAATTATGAAACCGTACGAGTATGTTAAAATGAACTTTTCGAAATGTATCGGATATTTTGGCACTCACTGTACATGAAAGAAAATGAGAACTCCGCTCACTTCGTCTCTTTGGCGTCAACCCGTCTCTTCCACAGTACTTAATTCTTGACGGACGATCCAACTGAAAGGCCAACCTTACCAATTAATGTTCTTTTCTCAATCCTGATCGCTAAAATGATTGCATAAAAAAATCATGGGAAAAAATGATATAACCTTGATGATGGGATAGCGAAAAAAATATTTTTTCAGATGATAAGTGATCCAACCAATTTTTCATTAATTTTGACAACATTTCAAGTTGCCTTTATACTACTATCAACATAACTGAAAATTAAGATGAAGGCTTAGAAAAGGCAGTCAAAATTCATACATATTGGGCAGTGGTAAACATAGCTAACGAAAACGCTAAAAATTTATCAGGAGCATGGATAACTGCTAACGTTTATCATATGAATTTAGCTTTCGATTTTGCCAAAGAGCCCTTAAAAGCAACAAAAGAGAGCTGAAATTCTAATATTTTATAGCTTAGACATAAAACTTTTTTTAAAAATGTACGTTGAATGCAAATGTTGAATTTCTATTGTTCATGTTATCATCTATGTGCACCTTGCTCTTCATCTGATATCGGCAAAGCATAAACATTTTAAATGCCTTAGCGTAGCGTATGGAGATCCTGTGATGTCCGATGTCAGAATCTCTTCTCTCATCTTTGCTAATGAATTCCAAGGGAAAGTAGAGAGCTATACATCTGGCGTTAGCTTGACTGCAGGAGCTGCCGATAGGACGTCAAATTGGGCGCCAATCCGCCTCAAGGGTGCTCCTCTGATTTGGAACCTACATCCAGTTTTAGAAAAGCACAAATAGTAATTTTTTAAGCTAAGATTAGTAAATTCACATTGATACTAGACCTTCTAGAATAAACGAAATTTTCAGCAACGTTGGGTATCTTTTCTTGTTTTTTTTTAATAAGTTTTATGAACAGCACTAGATTTTTTTTTCAATCGATGAGTTTACATATTATTGAAAGAGCATACAAAGACATTTTTGAATCTGTCAGATGAAATCTTCAAGAGAATCTGATCTTTATAGAGAGTTGAATTTTAGATATAGTTTATTTTTATGTGCATCTAATAGAGATTTTATGAATTTTCTTTTTGTTTTCCAAGTTGATAAATAAATACTGTTTATAATTGGAGATAGTCATGATAAAATGATTAATAAATGAATAAAAGAATAAAAATAAATTGCTTTAAACTCTTTCTGACGAGTGTGTATACTACAAAAATTGACGTCACTTCAAAACCAAGAGATTTGTTCAATCCGAAAATTATCTCCCATCTATCAGACGGATGAATTTTAAAGCCTCTAATAATCGTACTGTTCTTGTATAATTAAAGCCGGTCTTGTTGAAATCAATGGAATCTATTACATCAAGAGTGTGTGGCAAGTCACTTGTCTGATGCAAAGTGCTAGGTTGTTTCATTTGGAATATCATTGGGTTTTTTTTACATCAGAGAAAGTAATGCTAAAAGTAATGTTATGGTTCTTTATTTGTTATGTTTTTTTCATATTCAATATAAAAAGAGATGTAATTCATAATTGAACTCAGGGTGAACATGTCTTACCGAATGTTAATCTTTTTTTTTTAATCTCTTACTGCTCTTTATTTCAGTGTTCATAACCTTCATGGTTTTTTTTTAACTTTCGTATTGCATCTTGGTCTTTAATCTAAACACACTGAGTTCTGGTGTTTTCAACTTGTACAATTTCATCATCAGCGCACTATTTCAACATGTATTACTGGTCTTATTGTGACAGAAATAATTCCCTTTTTACTAACTCTTGATAATGAGATAAGTGGCTGAAATACCTTGTTTAGCAATTTTAAAAAATTAATTGAAAGTTTTTGATTCCTCAACGGAAATAGTGTCCCACATGAACTGATTTAAATGCTCCACAACAGCGACCTCTCAGCTGACCGTGGCTAAGCTTAGCGAATTTAGATATGAAATTTTGTAGCATTCTCCTGGCATTTCTCCTACACATAATTATCTCTTCTTGCATTTTGAACTTCATATCCATAATAAAAGGTTCAATAATAGGGAAGCCGGAATTCATGCCTTTACAAACCCAATATTAGTCTTTTTTAAGTCTCTTATCGCTCTTAATTTTAGTGTTCATAACTCTTTTGTGACCATTAAACCTGAATAATTTCATGGATATATCATTTTATAATTAGAGGGTCATTAAAAAAACGTTATTGATTCAAACGAGTCATATTTTGAATACATATTTACTTACTGCTTTTGGTTTTAAATAATCCTTGATGTTACTATTAGAAAAAACACTTTGTATGCAAGAACCTAATACATACGTTGCTGTATACTTATCATAAGTCTATGCCTCTGCGTATTCACAAGAATGAATAATCGATTTTTTATACAATGAGGTTTGGGTAAAACACATGTCATACAAGTCAGTCGTGTTCAATTCTCTCTTACTCTGTGATGAATTCAGTGAAGCATAACTCCGAACTGAACCCACTAAATCATTTTTGGTCTTATGGCACAGAAACACAAACACAAAAATCCGATATCGATATCCATACAAGACCTTAAAAAGATATAAGAATCAATCTTATTTAGTAATAAGGGATACAGTCCAAACTTATATAGCAATAAGGGATACAGTCCAAACTTATATAGCAACAAGGGATACAGTCCAAACTTATATAGCAATAAGGGACACAGTCCAAACTTATATAGTAATAAGGGATACAATTCAAACTTATATAGCAATAAGAGATACAATTCAAACTTTTTATAGCAACAAGGGATAGTCGAATATGTCAGGAGAATCTAGCATGTGTGTATAGAAATTCTTTAGTTATGAAGGGGGAGACAGCGGACTCGATTCTCCCGAATTTCACACAGATTAAAACATAAGTACTAAAAGCGATTTTTATCGGTCGACGATAAACAGAAAGTAAAAACCACACAACATGCAACTTAAAAGGAATGTTTTTTTAGCAGTAAAAGTATTAATTTCCCGAAATTTCTGCACTGTTTTGCCCGAATTATTTGGTGGGGTAAGAGAAGCTCTCCCTGTCCCCTTGCTCGAGCGCCTATGGATTCAAGATGCTAACAGTAACCACAAGACGCTTTCCGGTCGGTTGGTCGGTCGGTTGAGCCCAGTCATTTTATACAAAATAAAGAGGGAAGAGAGGGTTTTGTCTTTCATTTACCAGCTGTTATTTTGTCATAAGAGGCATGATGTTATCAATAGATGGGGTATCAAGCGTTTGTTTTTACAGAGTTGCGAAGGATCAATTTTTACCAGTTGCTAATGATATCATAATATAATTTTCAGTTCTTAAAAAAGGCTAAAATGGCCAAAAAAACGCCCAAAATGGCCATTTACGATTTTCATTGGATATAATACTTGCAGAATTTTTCCATACCACAATATGTTACATGCATGCGAATCGATTGACGCAAAGAGAGACTACTTGCTCTTCCTCTACCCCTTTCTACTGCAACTACCGCAGACGGTAGACGCATTGTTGAACTTACGGTTCATGTTTTCATGCTATCATGATAAAATAAGACCCCAAAAACCAAAGCTTGTATCTGATAGTTTTATTTTGAGGGACCTTTTTCAACTGATTTGATTTACACAAAAAACACTGATTTCCCGACGATCGATTTGATAGTTTTATTTGGAGGGACCTTTTTAAATTGATTTGATTTACACAGAAAACACCAATTTCCCGACAACCGATAGTCAGGTACCTCTTTTTAAAGAAATCCAGCCAGAGACGTGAAGTATGGGCGAGCTCGGTCATTGTGAATGCGACGGCCACAAGCTCATTCAATAGCGTATCACTGCCAACTGAATAAACCCGCAGTAGACTATTCATATGCGGTAAAGTACACTTTGATTGGTTGCCAAGTTACATCAAGGCCTCCCAACCGTTCCTCGAGTTATTCAAAATGGCTGGGTGCCATATTTTTCTTGAATGGCCTCCCTTCTGTCTCTACAGACAATGGAAGGATGCAGATGTGTCCCTTCCAGGGCGAAACGTATGGAGACTCTTGGATGCCCAGTTTTCAGAATCACCCTCTAAGCCTCGCTGATGTAGTCCAGAGGAAAGTCGAGAGAGATACGCCTGGCATTAGATTGGCTTTTGGAAGTCAAATGGGGCGTCAAACCGCATCAAGGGCGTTTCACTCGATTTAAAATCAAAGTTGTCTATATTCTGGACTGGTTGCCTTCCCAAATTCAGAGAGCCAAATCTGCTCTGCTACTTTACCCATAAGTGGTCTTGGGTCACCCATTCTATTGACTGCCAATTGCACCTACCGTATTTATCTTTGAAACTTGAAACCTATGTTTGAGCATTACGGAATCTGTAGAAGAAATTAATAGAAGATTGATTGGTTTCTAAAGCACCGTCACTAACTGACATAACGAATACTTGATCGGTGTTGCCAATTTAGTTGTTTTTCATCTGAATCAAGACGTTTTTGGTCATGTCTAGATGTCAGAAATTACTATTTAAATGATTTTGAATAAGATAAGTAATATTTTTGTTTAATCTATAATAATTAAATAAGTATCATTTTAATAAATTAATATTTTGACGAGATAAATGCAGAACGGTAAGGTCATGTTTAATCTATTGATAGTATGTCCTATATTCCCTATACCTCACATCATAAATATATATATATATATATATATATATATATATATATATAGAGAGAGAGAGAGAGAGAGAGAGAGAGAGGGGGGGCTTAGGAGAGAGAATTTAGATATTTCTACGTGTTCTGAGATTTTTTTAGACTCAATGTTAACTTGAAAATAAAAGTTAGAAACACAATCCTTGCTAGATCTCCACCCAAGAAAAGAAGTAGCACATTTATGGTCTGACTTTCAGGCTTATTTTTTGACACGTCATGAACAAATAACTCAAGAGAATAAAGAACCTGTCAGAATACACCCGATGCAGAACGAACTCCGTGAAGAAAGAAACAAAAAGATATGTTCGTTCTTTGTCGAGTAAGAATTGATTAAGAAAAGAAAAACAGAGCTAGAGCGGCAGTTGATCAAGAATTGAACAAATAAACCACAGGGCCGGTTAGTGCCTCAATAGAAACTGTTACGTTATCAATAGCTTTTGACAACATACACTGTCAGGAATGATCAATTAAAATATTCGGAGAAGGGGCGATCAGTGATCAAGTTTCTGCTCTCACCTTTTGTTGGCAAGTGATCAATAAAAAGTCTGAATTTTCAAAATAACCAAGAGGAGCACAAGCTAAGGGATCGATTTAGCATAAATTTACATTGTAATTTGAATCACACACACAAAAAAAATCTGTTTAGAAGGGTAATTTAAGGGGGAAAACTTTTTTTTCTAGACATAATAAGGAGTAAATATTTAGATATTTAGCCCTCTAGCTCCATTCGTGTGACCTGTACACAGTCGGTCGGACCAGCTTAAAAACTGAAGGACTGATCATAGTTTTGATGACGGTTTCCAATATGAATTGGCCGCCAATAAGAAAAGGGTTATCTACCAGATTGCTGATTGAATGTCTTTCATCATTTTTAAAAAAATTGAATTCTCTGATTAATATTCTACCAATGCTTTCAATTGGCCTCACCGTTCCTACATCTCTCTTTCACATAATGTTTTAATTAGTTTATTTCGCGATCTTCTTTAGTTAGAATGTTCAGTATGCTCTTCATTCTTCAGCTTCATTGTCCTGTGGATTGAACATTAACTAAACATCTCAAATGAAAACTGTATCTTTCTTACTTGTATTTAATAAGAATGGAGGTGAGACTGACCTCACGATTAGCAGTACGGGCTTAGCAAGCCGAAAGTGAATTATTGCTCCAGTAAAATGAATAAAAAGGGATAGGCGAACGAAATTACGAAGTGAGTGGAAGATTGAAATAAAATAAAAAAATTACTAAGTGTACATTCTGACAGCTCAAAGCCAAATTTAAAAAGGGAGATTGTGTTGCACTTCCAAGTGGGGAGGGCTTGCTTTCTGCCTTGGAAATTAACATTCGAAATATTGTCACGGTCTAGCACTGATATTTAACTAACTTATCAACATTAGTGTAGGTGTGCGAGACAAGCTTAGTAACCGTTTGGCCATTGTACATTAGATACTTATTTTGCTGAGTCTGGCGTAAAGCAACGAGTGAGAATTAAACTCATTCAATTTGAAGACATTGGAGGGAGGACCAGGGTGAAGGATATAATACAAATAATCAAGCGACAAAAATGGAGATGAACTAGACATTAAGCAAGAAGAGATGACAACAGATAGAGCAAAAGAATAATGTCCACATGACAGTAAATGCAGTAGGAAAAGACCAGACACTAGATGGAGGAATGAGATAGGTTGGCCAGTAAGAAGGTTAGCACAATGGCACTCGTCATGGAAGGAGATGCGAAAGCGTATGTCCAACTGCGGATATATAATGGCCATTGCTACTCGTAATGATGAAGACTTGAGCTTCGACTCCCAACATACTTGTTCATTTCTTTCACTCGCAGCTAGGCCATCAGGGTGGATTTGGACTTTTGACTTGCTTTTCTGAGCGTAGTGTAACAATCAGTCTCTTCCTCAAGTTGATTAACGGCATTACCACAGGATGCTCTTCACAAGATCCCCAGTCGCTTACAGCACCTGGTATTCCCAGACGGTCACTCATTTAGCTACTGGCTAGGTATGATGTTGCTTAACTTCCGTCATCGTACCAGAACCTGTTGTATCCAACGCGTTGTGTCCGTTACACTTCGACTGTGAATACGATCAAGAAGTACTAACACTACAGCATTGCCAATTCAGCGGTTTCTGCGCTAAATTCAGCGCATTTCTTTTCTTTTTTTTTTTTTTTTTTTGCAGCGCGAAAATTCAACATTTAGCGCTATTCTTAACCAAATTTTAGCTATTTTTTGGCAATTTGGGAGATTTTAGCCAGAGTTTGACCAACTACGTTCTAAGTGCGTTTTAGCGTTTTTAACGCTTTTCCAAAGTCGATTGAACGCGATTAAAAAAAAATAAGTTGGCAACACTGCCAATTCACTGGCGAACAGAGCTACCGGTACTGCTGCTATTACTACTGCAGTTAACCAGTTGAGTCAATAAGGTTTCACGTATCGTAATCATTTATTTTCTAAGTGTACCCGGCAGATGAACAAAAGGCTTATTTAAGGGTAAGTGGACGTGTAGGAAATGCGTGCGAGTGTGTGGTTGAAAAAGGGTCAAGGTTCACGAACTTTAACCCCGTTTCTTCCATCTATGTATCTTGAGTCTGACATCACCTGACACAGTAGCATACAGCACTCAACAGCCATGGAAAGCAAGCGGCTGCTGCGAACAGGACTAAAACATCGGTTTATCGAGCTATAATTTATGCAAAATAGATGTACAGTATTCACTCGTTTATAATACGAGAAATTTTATAGAAAAAACCAGGGTCAAAATTCGAGGTTAGCATTATATCTGAGTATTAAAAAAAATGATAACATATATACGTTATGTACGTATATTACTGATTCAACCAAAAGTTAAGATAGGTATTATATTCGGGATAGTTTTATTCTCGAGTAAATACAGTATTTGCAATGTTTATTATCGGTAATTTCGAAGTTTATGTTGGTAAAATAGTTTTACAAGAAGGACGTTTTTCTTCATATTTTAGGTGATTTTAATCCATTTAGACCAGTGGTTTCGGATATTTGAAAACTCAAGGACTTCTTCAATAAAGAAAATATTCTGATAGGCACCTATTTTTATTATTTAGTTATTAGATCAATTAATGAACTACAATAAAAGGCAATCTTCATATTCATATAAAATGGATTAGATTTATTTGAATTCTAAGATATGGTGCATGTTTGTGAACAATAATCATGTTTTTCGATAGCAGATGGTGGAAGAATGAAAATTGGAACCCTCTGCCACCCTGCTCGAAAGAGAGAAAAAAGACCACCTTGTAGACAGGGCCAGCGTAAGGGTTTCAGGTACCCTAGGTGAGATGCATCCTAAGCAAGACAATTTTTTCAGTTTCCCCCAATGGACGGACCGACCCTGATGATCAACTAAGATGTAGCAAGAGGATTCAATAATCTAGAAAGAATAAAAGAAGAATAAAGAGAAAGAGAGAGGGGGAGATGTAGAGAAAGAGAGATGGCGGTTGGGGTAGAGTGAGAGAGAGAGAGAGAGAGAGAGAGAGAGAGAGAGAGAGAGAACATAACAAAGATACAAGTGTCCCCCGCTTTACGAAAGTTCTCTTCACACTACGATAATTTAACGAAAAAAGGGAAATAGTGAAAGTAGCGTTCAGCATTTGTTTTGCAACGAACCCTTATAGAGGCAACGTGCACCCCTCTTCTCTTTCCTATACCCTTGTCTCCAGTACTCCCCACCAGCCAAATCTGCATCGACCTAGCTTAACATAGCATCGTCGGCATTCTGACGACCTGAGAACACTCCCTAATAAATTAATGGTGATTGCTCCTTCGCTTTACGCCAGCTCGACTTACGACGTGGGAACGCGTTAATTTCGGATAGCGGGTGAAACTTATACTAAAGTGCGTGCTTTATGCGTAAGTAGATTGGAAAAATATGGATCTGTGCCATTTTATGATTCTCTATGGATCTCTCACAGGAAATCCATCAGAGAATTGAATCCATAGATTGAGACTGGATGGAAAATAATGGCGAAAACAAAATAAGAGAGAGAGAGAGAGAGAGAGAGAGAGAGAGAGAGAGAGAGAGAGAGAGAGAGAGAGAGAGAGAGAGAGAGTAGAAGATGAGGAATAACAAATAAGGAATAGAGGAGGAGAAATGGACAATAATCGAAATGATTGGGAAATGAAGAATCTGGGATAAGGAAAACAAAAGATAATCAAACCAGATAAAAAAATCGACAAAAATTCAGTTGCAGGATTTTAAGGGTTTTACTGATGAACGAGAGGAGGTGCTGGTGGCCTAACTGTACCTAGCATTGAAACTCAGCGAACATAGTTCAAATTCAGGCTGTGTCTCTAGGTGTTCACACCGCACCAATGTCCCAGGGAAAGGCACTTGTCCATCTTTTCTAACCCAAATCCACCCCAGTTATACGTAAAAAGCAGGACATGCCTGGCTCTTCAGCCTTCTTTGGTAACCAGTCTAGGAGACGGACAAATCTGAATTCAAACCGGAAAAGTCACAGACCTTGTCCAATGGTAGGAAACAGACTGTAAATAAAGTGTTCTTGACATGTAGGGTTAAGCATATTCTAGAGGGGGTTTCGGCGTGCCTAGAAAGCTTATTATGAAAATTGCTCCAGTAAAAAGAAGGAGAATAAACGAAATAACACGACCTAAGCTTTCACCTCCTCCTATGTCAACTAGACTTATAAATGGCAACTGGAGTCACATCACCATTTTCGCTTGGTCACCCATTTAAATACTGACCAGGTTCGCCATTGCTCAACTTCGATGATCGTACGAGAACTGTTGTATCCAACGTGATTTGGCCGTAAGAAGACTTACTTCGCCATTCTCGCTTTCAGCACTAGTTAATCCGTAGGGGTAACCCATATAGTTGCTGATCAGGGTCGACATTGCTTAACTGCGTTGATCGTACGAGAACTGGTGTATCCAACGTGATTTGACCGTAAGTCAATACAGCCTATGCTTTCATTAAATCCAGGAGGAAATGAAGCATCTGGATACAAAACATTTTTGCGATACCAACTCGTGCCAAAATGAAGACAATAGGCGGAAAGAAGCCAAAACACATATTAAATCAACTTGTGGTCTTTCGACTCTCCGCCCCTCATCCGCCGACTGCTTGTCTAGTTAGATTCATCTCCCTGTATTAAGGCTGTATTGTACCTTTCATAGAGGCGGCTGTTCTGAGGAACAATAAGATACGATTAGCCCGTCTTTGCTTTATATATCTTTTCATATTACGATAAGATCGCAACAATTACAGTGCTTTTTTGTTAGCGGATAGTGTTCGCATCCAATCCATAAGCGTTTTCATTCTTAATAAAGAATTTCTTTGACGTTTATCATGTAACCTCGAACAGCTGCTTGTAAATTCCAAGAAGCAGAAATTGTCTCTTCAGCAACCAATAGCTGTTCGTTTTTTAATGCTATTTCCGTGTTGTTCTGAGAACAGAAAATATAAAGACTGCAAAATCCTTCCATATATAACACACACACGCACAAACACAAACATTCACACACACACATATCTATCTATCTATCTATCTATATATATATATATATATATATATATATATATATATATATATATATGTGCTTGCGTGTGTGGTGAGTGCAAAAAGTATCCAATGCATTGCAAAAAGTTTCTTTTAACTTTTTTCATTCATTTCGAAACTATATAATAGGTAAATAAACTTCAAGAATGAGGGTAACACAAATGTCCCAATTCCATTCGCTCAACCGTTAGCCGAACACGATGGGAGATAGGACACGGAAGTTGACATATGTCTGGAGGACATTGATGGTAATTTCTATTCAACAGTACAAGCTAATTGTCCACTATTAGAATAAGATTTGGTTTTGTATGGATACATGTAAATAGCTGACGGTTGGGGGTAAATTATTTTCATCTGTGAGAATCTGGGATGGTTTACGATTAAGAGAACTCAAACTGAGATAAGTAATCTTTTGGGGTTTAGTATCAAATTCTTTGGTTGAATATGTTTGGCTATGAACTCGAATAAGATGTTCATAGTTTTTATTAGTATTTGGAGCGATGACGTCAGCAATAGGTTTGCAACGGTCGGAGTTTTTAAAATGACGATAACGGGTTGAATCGTCCCACTGGCTAAACATTCGACGATTAGAGCAGCTTACTAAAGAAATCCATTTTAATAAGTTTTGCATCCACGTGCTATCCTTTATGACAATGCCCTAAATGAAATAACAAACTACATATATTATGAAACTACCCAAAAGCAAAATAACTAGCTAAATAACAATCATAGCTTAAGGAGAGTTGTGGCTTGATCAGCCCTGCAGGGGAGCCATGGTAAAATAACTGTTTTGTTTTTGAATCCCTGAAACAATTTTATGGCAAATAACTAATGTCCCCGACAAGAAATTTTTACTATAAGATGTATATGTAAATGATAAATTCTTTTGAACATCTTTCACCAACAGTAAATGAAAAATTGTCTTGCACAACAGAATGGCATTGTAGACAGAAACAAAAGAATGTCTTTGTGTAAGATCTCAAGTCAAAATTTCCGTTGTAACATCCCAAGTGCTTCGAGACTGAAAATTTTCTGAGGTCAAAAGAAAACATTTTTTCAACAAAAGTTTCAAGGCTTGAAGCTTCAGAGCTTCCCAAACTGATATATATATATATATATATATATATATATATATATATATATATATATATATATATATATATATATATATATATGGTACACCGTTTCCACGCCATAAACATCAATTGATAATGAGTAATCATTAAATAAACTTCTTGAAAGGATTCCCAATAGTGTTTACCTATATCTGAAAGTAGGTAAGTCAAAATGACACTATAAAAGTCTATAAAAAGATTAAAAGACGTGTCTTGTTTCCATGTGCAGATACTAAATCCATAGTTTTGAAAGAGAGCATCTTCGGGGAAGCCTTTGTGAAAAAAAAACTATTAAAAACAAAGTGAGAGAAAAAAATAATGCTACAACGAGTTTACAAGCGTTCTATTGGGAAGACTGAAAAGAGAGAAGAGCTCAATAAAAGGTAAGTAAGCAAAAGGTTTGATGCTTATAAACTAGCAGGTACGAACAATGGTTGCGTGAGACTGAACCGGTAGAAATTTTTTTGGAACATAAACGTCAAGCAGTTAATTTCGCACGATCTGACTTGATGCCTACTACTTAGAAGAGAACAATTAAAATACAAGAGTGTATTCACATTATGTATATGGTGAAAAATAAAAGAACTTAAGAAAAAGTCCTCAATACGGTATTTCGATGCTTAAGGGGACGTATCAGGAATGGATTGACCTCCGCATGGTTGGGGTTGATTGAAAAACAGTTCCTTATCCGAAATAGAATTGATTATAGTATTTTGTTTGATGGGGTGTTTTGTGTCAATGTGGTGGATACAAAGGGCTTATGGGGTAGAGTGGTAAACGCCGAAGAGACACACACCTCACGGATGTAACGATTATTTATCTCATATATATATATATATATATATATATATATATATATATAGAGAGAGAGAGAGAGAGAGAGAGAGAGAGAGAGAGATTATCTTGTTGGAAGCCGTCAACCAAAACTGTTTCTTCAGTTTCAAATTGTTAGGGCTGGCTGGCTGGTTGGTTGTGCTGGCTGCATACAGGCTGCATCGTTGGAGCTACAGGCTGGAAATTTCAACCTGTACACCTTAAAAAGTATAGGAACACTTTTTGTTTTTTTTAATCTAAAAAAAAAATAATTCAAAATAAGTTTTTGGTGGGGGGATTCAATTTGCAAGGTGAGTTTATGCTAAATTGATCACTAGTTTGTGTCCAGCAGCATTCACGTTTTTATTTTGAAAATTTAGACTTTTTTAGTGATCACCGACCGATCGAATTCGAGAAAAATGAGTTACCCATTGATCATCCCCATTCTCACTTTTCTAATTGATCACCCCCAACATAACATGCTACCAAATCACGTGATGGTTTCTATTTAGTGATTAAGCAGACCTGGTTGATTTTCGAAACGATTATCACGTTCAGCACCAAAGAATGTTAACTGAGCAATGATAATACGTTGGGTGTATTTGTATATTTATTTTTTGTCTGTAATGCTTTTCTATGCCTACCCATGATGACGTAATAGAAATAGAATCTCATGTTCAGATGACGTTGTAAAAATAGAATTTTATGTTACGTCAAACTTTGTGAATAAAACGCCATAATCATTCAAAGGTGAATTGAGTGTTACTCGTACATTTTGGGTGAGCTAAATGTTTTTTGTTTTTTTAGAAGTGCTCACACATCTCAATAAGACGCTCTTTGGTTGGTAGGTCTGTCTGTTTGTCAGTTGGTCTCAGAAACAGAAACAGGAAATAAAAAAAGAGGTGTGATGTCATTAAAGGTGTGACATCTTTAAGAAACCAACTTCTATGATTTCATTATAGAATATATGCGTTCAGGATTTTTGTTTTATAAGAAAACCTAAATGACTCCCAGAATATTTTCATATCGTGATATTTTACAAGTATTGACTCAAAGGACTTTCTCTTCTTCCTCCTCCGCCTGCGACTACAACTACGGATGGGGGACGCATCGGTGAACTTATTGTTCTTGAAACGACACATGTATATTCATTTGTGTGTGTATGTGCGCGCGTGTGTGTGTGTGTGCGTGTGTGTGCGTATGTGTGTGTGTGTATGTGTGTGTGTGTGTGCAACACTAGGCCATTCATCCATCTCTATGTATTTGAACTTTTACAGAATATGTTTGTATATTTACTTGATTTTAGGTCTAGTGCCGTATTAATGACAAAAACAGATTTGAAAAGAGTAAAAAGCAATCTTTTTAGCAATCACAAGCCAAACAATTTCTCTCTGGCAAATAGAAATTACATCATTCACTTCTGCCAAGTGTCCGTCTTTGGTGGGCTGCTGTTCAAACCACGACTGAGTCACACCAAAGACCTTAAAAATGGCACTCAATGACTCCCTGCTAAAAACTTAGCACTTGGATTAGAATTCAGGAACCTCTCCAAGATGGTGAATGTTCACAGCAAAATCACGTTGGATATATCGGTTCTTGTAAGATCAGCGACGTTAAGTAACGTTGAGCCTGGTAAGTACCAAGATGAATGAAAGTTGCCTTAAGCAGAACGAAGCTTTGACAAGTCTGGTAAGCCGGAAGTGGGTCTTACTAACAACTGCTCGTTTTTCCTTACCCCGAGACGCCCTTGATGAGGTTGATAAGTGGAGAACAATGATACTTAAATTATACAGAAGAGACTTCTGCTAAGCGTTCACACTTGCTTTTGGAAAATTTGTGACATTCGCACGAATCAAGCTCTAGCAAAAGCAGAACATGTACCTCGTAATCACGTGACAATAATTTTTTTAGCATTCGTTTGCGAGTCACGTGTTCGTCAACAAATCATCATTTACTCAGGAGTTCAATTTCACAGAACTATAAATAACCGCGTATAACAAAATGTACTCGTGATTTTCATTGATACGTGACTGTTTATTTCTTTTTGCATGAATAAGTTTGAAATTCTTGCTTCTGAGGACAGTTATTAGTGCAGTTAAACAACGCTGATGTCTATTCGTTTGTACTTCGTTGTACTTTTCAGATACACAATAGATATCCGTACCTTGGATTAATGAATCCCTATAGCCCGCTCGTATACTAGAACTGATTATCTAAAAATATTCGAAATTTTTTATCTAAAATTATATGAAAAAAAAATTGCAACATGATTTGGTGACTCTAAATTGACCAAAGAGGCATTGAAAGAACTTATTCGGAGAAAAAATGTGTCTAGAATGTGTCTAATGATGTACTTATGCAAATTTTAGTTGTAATAAAAGATATGTGATCAGGGGCAGCTGAAGATACAAACACACTCCGACGAGCTAAGAGAGAGGGGAATCTCTTCAATCTCATTAATTGGAACAATGGACTCTTCCACTGAAAATGATTCCTGTTGTATCTTTTCTATAAAAAAAATCATCGCACAATAATTCAAACATATCCGTGATTTTTTTACGGGGATTAAGTAGTATCTTTTGAGATTTTCTTGAAATCGTGCTATGCCCGAGCAGGCCTGCTAAGATGGGGGGTCCGACCCCTGCCCCTCACCCCTGGATCCGCGTCTGCTTACCTGTCTAACGCTTGCATACGATCAGATTCGTGTGCCATCCAGCAGCAACGTGTTTCTAACCAAAGGACTTGTTGCTGATTGGATAATTTCGGTGTTAAGCTATTCTCAATTCATCCTTGAACATTTCTCGCACAAACATGTTTCTGGAACGGTTTGACGAAAGACATTTTCTACCTACAGGTACTCCCCCGCGTTTGGAAAGTTCGCTTTACGCCACTTTTTCACTTCATAGGAAAAAAAAGGCAGAAAGCGGAAAAAGTGTTCAGCTTTTGTTTTGCAGCAAGCCGTTATAGCTGGGACATGTATCTTCATCCTCTCTTTCCAACACCCAAGTCTCCTGAACTTCGCAACATCCGACGACTAAGCTTAATATACCAGGATAACCATTTTTTGCATCTGGGAAGGCTCAGTTTCCCCGATGCAAATAAATAATAATCACGTCTTCGCTTTACGCCAATTTCAGCTTCGGAAGGTTTTTATATGTAAATCATTACGCGTAACCCATACCCTTCAACCGCGAACTCATGACCAACTCCTTGCCAGAAAGCTGTCTTACCGACTGAGCTAAATTGACAAGTCCTGGATATCAACGAAAAATTATCATACAAAGACGCACAGGCTTAGTATATTCTAATAAATAAATACGTTTTTACAAAAAATATTTTCATAATTCTTTTAGTTATTATATATATCTATATAATGCAAAAGTCGGAGGAATCATCTTCAGTCGGGATAGAAGTATGAGTGGATTTTGACCGTGCAGCAACCAGTCTTCTTTAAATAATCGTAATGCCAATTAGTATCACAGTTCAGAGTAGAATCGAGGTCAATCTTTGTCGTGAGAGCAACGAAGCCAATTCTGTTCTGTAGACAGCTTCAAACAGACATGATTTCCTAACACAAAATAAACATTTGCCAAAGGATTTTGAGGGAGAAAAAAATGATATGCACCTAATTGATGCAATAATTACCACTGTCTTTGAGTAGAAGACTCAGCTTCCCTTTTGAGGCAGACCCAATAAATAAATGATATCCAAAAGAAATGAAGTAGTATACAACAGCAATTGGTTCTTAAGAACACACAGATTAAATGTCTGTACAAATTTCCTGATACGGATTATGTATCAAAATTGAAAGAAAATTTCATTAGTAATATTTGAGGTGTAACAAAAAGGAATTAACAGGGTTGCTAAATAAGCCATTTTTCGGTTAGATCTGGCTGATTTGTTTTCCAATTTATTCGATAAAAATTCATGATTGCAGTAAGCTTGGCAAAAGTAAATGAACAGTTTTTATAATTAATTGAATCTGTAGTCTTAAAATATAGTTAATCTATTTCATACTGACTAAAAATCCACCCTGTCATTGGCTGACTTCTCCATCTAGAAGCTGCTGACTAGATACTAGATACAAAGAAAACGCAAAAAAAACGAAAAATTGTATTAATTTCATCCTTCTGGATTCAGCCTACAAATGTTTGCTGTTAGTAGATTAAGACATGCTAAATTCGATTATAATTTTATTATTGACTGGGATGTGTAGTTCTCGAGTTATAAGAGCAGAAGCCTGCATACGTACATACATTACAGCTTTATATACATAGAAGTGGGCTTTAAATAGGTATGATATTTTTTGCTGGAAAGTTATCTGGAAATGAAACATGGAATTGATTTTAACATTTTTAATACAATTTTAGCTTTGAATAAGAAGCCATACACGGCAACTGAGATCTAGATGAAGGGGAAAATGAATTGAACAGAGCGTAAGAAAGAAAAAACGATGAGATACAGGTCTGATTAGTCACTCAATACACATCGTCACGTAACCAATGTCTTTTTACAGCACGTCGTATAGGGGGTGATCAATTTTTTTTTTAAATTGATAAGCAATAGTCAATTGATAAGTTACTTTTCTCGCCTTTTGTTGGGTAGTGATCACTGAAAATTGTCTGAATTTTCAAAAAGACAAGCGTGAATTTTGCGGACACAAACTAAGGTACTAATAAGCTTACATCACTAATTGAAACCCCCAACCCCACCCTACACACATGTACACACAAAAAAAAAATATCAAGTGAGTGGAGGGTATGATAAAAAAAACAACATTATTTCTTATCATTCCGATTCACCGGTTGGCTGCTTGGCTCAGTCGGTAAAGAGCAGCATTGTGTTAAGATAGACATAATGAGTACATATTGAAATGTTCAGCCCTCTAATTCTATTGGTGCGACCTGTACCATCAAGACTATCTTAAAAACCCTAGAAACTTATGTCGATGTTGACGATTTTGGTTGTTGGTGCCTAATGAAGAGCTTTTCATATAAATTTCATTTTTATTTCATTTTTTCCCATCTGATGAAGCCTTGCTCTATCTTGAATTTTCTAGTGGCTTTTTTTGTATCGCAACATACTCTGTTCGTCAATCAACGACCGTGAGAAAACAATGCAGATCAGAAATAAAGAATAAATAATAATTTCTGGGCGAGATTTGAACTCACATCCTTTTTACCTCAGGAAGATATCTATGTACGGCACTACTCTACTGACTAAGCTACTATAGCACTCACAGTTGGTAGAAGATCATACATAACCCTTAAACTCACCCTTCACCCTTCAGTTATTATTTGTTATTGTTTAATAGATAAATAAATAAAACTCGTCATCACGAGTATTTGAAAAATCAAAGAGTCAAAATTTGATTTCATGTACGAACTTGAAGAATAGATATGGTCAGAATAAACCTTATTTATGACAGCACTGGCGCTCTCTACTTGGAAAAATCTAAAATAGAGTTTTTAAAAAAACATCTAAAAGCATCTACATTCTGGGGAATCTTTATCATAATAATAAGCCCGTAAACTCAAAATAAAGTCAAAAAAACTTTTTTTTCCGTGAATCTAAGAAAAATATTATTAGAATAGATCTAGCGAAATACCGATGACAATTTTAAAGTCTGTAGACAAAACGGTATGGCCAGGAGCACGGGAGCATACAAATCCATTATCATAAAAACCACCCACTACTACTACTACAACAACTCTGACCATAAAGCTTCAAAACTAAAGAAATGACACAAATGTAGTTGAGCATATCTTGGTAAGGAAGAAAGGAGTAAGAGGTAAGCATCGGAGACTCTGCTTGTGCTATGCGTACAAAGGCTCCATAACAGTTGTATCTGTTAAAGAAAGACTGTGATTCTAGTAATTACAGGGAATCCCTAGGGATTTTATGAAATCCTCGAACATTTCAGTCATTTCACAGTGTAGGGATGCTCAACAAACCCGTGGGGGTGACTATCAATCCTGTAATGAGTTCGATCCTCGAAGAATGTTTCACTGGAAAACTAAGCGAAATATCGAACATATTCTGCTTCCGTATCTACAGTATACATATTCTACAGTTTAGCTTAGTTTGACACAAGGCTACTGTAATGGAGCACCAAGAGAATATCGAACTCATTAAGGTGGTATTATTCAGCATTACAAGCTTGTTAACAATTAAATACACTGATTGCGTAACTAGGGATTTCACGAAATCACTGGTTCCGTAATATTACTGTAACACATCAACTGCTGCGATCAGGTTCTTCAAAAGAAGCGTTCACGCGCGCTCCACACACGGGTAAAGGGACTGTGCACGCGCGCTTTGTGCACGCACACCCCTGTGTGCTATCTCGCTTTCCTTAGCGAAGCTTAACTCATATTATGATCGATGGCGAATAAGCAGTAACTACTGCAAGAGCAGCTGTAAATGTAGACGTAGTGACAGTCTGAGAGAATGTAATATCAGGAATAAACGGATCGTAGTCGAGTTGTTTCCTCCCAGTAAAATAATGGCAGATTATTAGTAGAACTTAACCTAATATGTGTACCACGCATAGATGAATCACCTTGGCCTGCATGTGTACCAGGACTGATCATCTACAAGGAATCATCTAAAATTATCCGAAAAAGAATAGATCTTTTATCTAAAATCATCTTTTAAATACCAGCACAAGATCTGGGCATTGTTGGTCTAAAATGATCATAGAGATCTCAATAAGCACTGGAAAAACGTTTTTAGATAGTGCCTAGTGGTGCATTCATGCAAATTTCATAGGTTGCAACCTAGAAAATGTGACCAGAAGCGCCCACAGACACGCGCACACACGGACACTCAGAGAGAGAAGAATCTGTAGCCTACTTGGCTGGTTGGTTGGTTGGGCCCTTCGTGGGGCTACATTGATTCGATAATGCACATTGTATCATTATTATATATATATATATATATATATATATATATATATATATATATATATATATATATATATATATATATCATACCGAATATATTCCAAAATAGGGGGAGTTTCGTAGACCAAATTTCCAGGCTAAAAATTCGGAATCGACTCATACACGAGAACTAATTTTGTATACCATAAATTAATGATTTCGTGAACATATATCAAGAGTCATCCCATACACGAGATCAATTTAGTCACGGGTATATCCAGTATTTGGTCAGTCTTCTCCCTTGTTTATATTGACATGAACAAAATATGTTCTCATAGGATATTCCGTTGAAACATTCACAAGCTGCTTTTTCCTTTTTCAGTTTATTTGTCAGGTAGAAGTGCTCGGTATGAATGTGTAGTTATAAGAACTAGCTGACCTTATGGTGTCATATTCATTTTACTTTAAAACCTCCCCCTATGTCCATTGAGTATGCTTGCCAAATTAGGTTGGGTGATATAAGAATTCTAATATTATATGGAAATAGAAATCCGATTATTATCATCGGGGTCAGAGCAAATGGAGACTTCACACTTTTTGAGGGTGAGGGACTAACTTTGTATAAATTTTTCTCACAAATACGGCCTATTTAGTGCATACACGAACCGTTTTATGAAATCAAAAGTTCAAAAGAGAAATGGTTGAACCAAAATCGACCATTGTGAAGTGATATAATAGATGATAATTGATTGGTTACTTTTATGGTTCACACAGTTAATGTACAACAATTATAAATGAGATTCAGTCAAATTGAGCCGTTGAATTTCATTTGAATGATTTAGAATCGACAAATTGTTTTTTTTTTTTAATTTTGTAGCGGTAAATGTGACACTGTAGGTTAGGGTGGCGTAACGATTCCCAGCTCGCAAAATGGAATCGGTGCACCGAGTTCAAACTTTGGTCAAGGCTGTTTGTGTACAATTCACACATATGCCCTTGAGAAATATATAAATCCAACTCTTCTCCCTCAAGTTATATGGAAAATTTTAAGTCAAACTGGGTTCTCTAGCTATAGTTGGCAACCAGCCTAGGAAAATGGACGGAAATGAACGGTTCCAATATTCCTGACCAATAAGTAGCAGGTAATGATAGCAAAAGGTTGTGTGTGCGGCTTTCAATCCCACCCAGTAACAATCCATATGCTGAAGATAATAGGCGTGTTATTTGCTGATCGCATCCAGGATCCAGGGATCGTTGTTTCAAAAATATCTTGATACCAGTATTTAATAACTCTTGCGTATCTCCTCTCCAGGTAATATGCAACAGGTTGTACTAGGTTACGGAGTACCACCAACAGGAATTAATCGCTGACCTAACTTATTCACACCTTTCTGAAGGGCAGTAATGCAAAATATTTCTTTAAGTATCTCAACCGGAATTTGAACTTGCTTTGCAATTCCATTTTCCTGTTGGTGACTGATAGAATAATAGTTTAATATTCACTCTACATTTCATATCATGAGAAATTCTATAAAAAAGACAACAATTACTTCAGTATCACCAGCCAAGTATCGGACCTTTAGTGAGCAAAGCATCACTTGAACAGCGTGATTAGACATGCTCATGATCGGCTCTTGATGCTTGTGCCGACAAGACACTGAAGATTCAAAAAGATTGATGGGCTCGTCACCGTAAAGTAGTGGATAGCGACTTGTTTCGCAAACCACCACCACTTGAGATTATGCATGATTGAAATCTGTCCGCAATTCATTACAGACTTTTAAGGATTCATTATTATGCATATCAAATGAATTTTATTAGCATACTGATTTCACTGTCCTCAATTTCCGGCTAAAACCATTTTTTCTAAAAGTAGTTTAATTGTTTCAAAACTCACGGGACATGTGTATCCTAAGGTTTTTACGACTGCAGTAGTATATATATATATATATATATATATATATATATATATATATATATATATATATATATATATATATATACACTACCCCAAACATACCAAAAAATCCAACTCCACATCGCTCCCCCATACCTTGACACACTCTGCCCTCCCAAAGACCAACTGCTGCTGCTTTACCAAAGACCTGATACCTACTGGATATTCTTCCATTCAGCAGGAGGCCTCCAGCAGCCCTGACAACAAAACTCATCCACAATGCATAGCTCCTGGCAGTGGACTCTGGTTCCACAAGGTACATTTTAATACACACTCACACAGCACACACCACTGATGATGGGAAGAGTCCCGAAACATGTATGGACTATTTACTTATAAGGATTAATAGACCTTATCACCAAACACTCCACTCACGAGTCTGCCTCACTCTCTACAGTAAACATTATATATATATATATATATATATATATATATGTGTGTGTATATATGTATGTATATATATATATATAATGAGGATTTCCATAAGAAACTTACTGGGACGTACTTGTCGCAAAAATTTACAAGCAAAACAATAAATATTTAAAAAAAAGACAAGTGTTCCCCGTCATGACTTTGGTTGATAAAAGAATGATTGTACAACCGTAGTTAACAAAGATGGCGAAGGGTGCTATCTATACATACATATATTTATTTGTGTGTGTGAAAGAGAGCGTGTGTGTGTATGTGTGTGTGTATGTGTGTGTGTGTGTACACACACACATATATATATATATATATATATATATATATATACGTGTGTTCGAATGTATGTTTTTGCGTTCTAGCGCTTCTGGTCATACCGTTTTGTCTACAGATTTGGCATCACTTCTCCACTAGACTCCTTCTAAAATGATTTTTGGTAGGGTGAGGAGCTCTTTTTTCACACTTACGGTTCCTTATCCTGACGAGTTTCTAATTAACATCAAAATCCTCCTGAATTCAGATGTTTCCAAACATTTTTACTCTATCTTAGATGTTTCCAGCGGGAAATGCCACTGATGTCATAAATATGAATTATTCTGACCATTTTTAATCTTTAATGGAATCTTTCGAAACGACCTTGGTTGTTCAATTATAAAATGAGAAGGTGAGTTTTTTTCTAAAGAAAATAAATGAAAGTTATAAAATTCACTCTTCGAGAAATGTTTGTGGATGGATGTGCGTGGGTGTGTGTGAATGAACCAAGATAACACGACAACTGGCAATTGCACAAAGTTGATATACACCATATACATGCTGTCAACGCATCAGGCATTACAGTGGCAAGTTTCAAGTTGTTTGGATTGGCAGTTCTCGAGAAATCAAATCAAAAATATACATTTTTTTTAAATAGTGTAGATTTCAGATTTTTTATCTAAAATCATAGATCTAAATTTAGATAATAAACATCAAACCTGCCAATAGATCTATTTTTAGATATAAAATATCTAAATTGGCAGTGGTCTTCGGACAACGGAAGGAAATAATTCAACAAGGCATTTATGGCAAGCTACTCCACACACTATAAGGTCCAGGCCCTTCAAAACATTCATCTTTGGAACGGATACTGCCCCCCCCCCGTTCCGAATACAATTCACAATTTCAATTCTGATCTGATTGGTTGATGATTAACTAGTCACGTGATTTTCTTTAGTTCATTAGTTGATTTATGGCACGAATTAACAAGAAAAATTAATTATTTATGCAAATTTCCTAATTGACATAATCAGGACATCACGATGCAAGACAAGAAGGGGAGTGAAATAATTGTAGAAAAATCAATTGTTCCCATTCTTTATTACATTAGGACAGTGGTTCTCAAACCACTCTACGGCACACTAATGAATATATTTGTCTTACGCAGCACACCAACTATAAAAATGAAGTGAATCAGACAAAACATATCCGTCGTCAATGAAGGAAATTTTTAAATCAAAATACTGATATTCATCCTGATCACCCCTTTTCTCAAACAGTTTTTGCCAGGAAAATTTAAAGAGATCTTAGAAAATCTGGCGATAAAAACGCTAGATTTGTAACTCTCTGTTGGATGTAGAGATCACGTTCGAGGATCGAACGCATGTCTGCGTATTTGGGAAGAATTACATGACACCCTTGGGAGTTAGTTCACAGATACTATTATATCACGGCATACAGTTTTGAAACCACTGCCTTAAGATAACAGTAATATCGATACGAAAAATATATTGAATCACAGTAGTCGCACAAATGATCTGCCCGACCAACCAGACAAGATTCTACTCTCTTAGAGTGTCCTTGTGTGTATGTGTGTGTGTGCGTGCGCATGCTCCTGGTCGCATCTGCCCGAATACACCATCTAAAAAGCCTTTTTTTTGTTTCGTTTTTTTTTCCTAAAAGGTCTTTTTCGAGTTTCTATGATCATTTTGGACGAACAATGTCGAAATCTTGTGGGGGTATTTTTTTTTTCAAAAAATTTTAGATAAAAGATCTTTTTTCCGGATACTTTCAGATGATTTTTTTACTTTATTAGTTCAGGTACACGCGCGAGCTATGATGATTCAGTTACGCAGGGTACGGATATTTGTTATATAACCAAAAATCGATATCACCTGAGCCGATCGATTGAAGGACAGAAGGCAGACAAGTTGATGGAAAGATAGGTAGACAGCTAGATACGATGCCACAATGGATGCTGGTCGAGGACTGCACGTGTGTCAACTGGCTTTGGTCGGGCGTAAAATTAAAGTTGAGTGAATATAAATCATTGGAAAGTTTTATGCTTTTCGGTTTGAGTGTTTGTCTCTTGGTTAAGTTCCATGTTTCAGCTCCATAGGTGACTATCGGGAGGATGTATGGGTGTGTATTTTTCTTTTTAGGACTAGAGGGGCTCTTGTTCTTGAAGGTTGAGCTTGCTTTGCCGAAGGCTTGCTATTTTAGATTCTTTGCTTGATTTCTCTTTCTTCTAAGGATTGCGTTGAGATTCGTTATCATTGATGATGAATATAAATCAATTTGCGAAGGTATTGATGCTGTCAGTTCATTTTACTTCATTTCGACTTGATTATTCACAGATCGATAATCACATTACAATCGCAAAACCACGAAGTGACCTTCAACCTTCACCATTTGATATTGATTTTTTTTGTTCAAATGGACAAAGACCAACGAAAGGTTTTTGAGAAATACTCAAGATTTAATGAATCTTAACCCATTCATACCAACAGTCAGATTCTGGTATGATTTTAGAAGTACAGAATAAATGAAAGCATACAATGGCAATGAAAAATTGTTTGTAAAAAGAAACAAAAAGAGGAAGCGCGTTTCTTATCTTGAGATGTACTTTGATTCGTTTTCTCTTATATATATATTGTATATGGAAATTTATAAGGGTGGATTAGATATAGGCCTACACTTATATATAGGTTTTGGTAAGGGAGCATACTGATCACTTGGTACAGTAGTAGAGTACTTGCTAGTTCAGTAGGCCATTGTTCAATTCCCCACGGGGTCATCCCTTATCTAGTCTCCTAAATCTCGTTTACAACCAAAACAGACTGTAAGGGTGATGATAGATCTTGGTAATACAATGTGTATCCAAAACACCCAGCACCAGTCGTGGAGAATGGTTGGGCTCTATCGTTGTGAGGACGACAGCCACACAGTACATAGATTCTCACTGCCGAATGAATAACCACACAGGAGAGTGTCTGTTCACGTATTTGCAGTGAGGTCACCGCTGATTGGTCGGTAAGTTACATCAAGGCCATGCAATCGGCAAATGGTCTGATTCTTTGGAGACAAAACTTGTATAAGTATGGATGGCTGTTCTGTAGTAATATATTCATTTGTTTACTGGATTTCAATCCATCGTCGGCTACTCTATGTTATTTTGAATGAGAACTTCCTGCCAGATTGTTTTACTCCAATCAAGAACTACCATGATTTATCACACGTGGCCGGTTGATTTTAAAATCCTTTTCTATATCTTTGTTACTAAATACCTTGAAGGTAAAAAAAAAACAGGTCTGGTTAGTCACTCGATAGAAACTGTCACATGACCAACGTCTTTTGACAGCATGCTTTGTTTGGATGATCAATTAAAAAATTGGGGAAGAAAGGAGATCAATTGGTGAATTACTTCGCTTGCTTTTTTTGATTGTGGGGGGGATAATGATCACTAGAAAGTCTGAATTTTAAAAAACGAACGTGAATGCTGCAGGACACAAACCGAGGGATCACTTTGCCATGAACTTGCATTGCAAATTGATCACCCACTAAAAAATTATGAAGGGGGGAATTTCTTTAAAAAAACTTTTTTCTAGATTGAATAAAGAGTAGATGTTAGAGATTTCAAACGCCTAGACCCACTGATGCGGCTTGTACGTACGATATTATAAAGCCAATCAGACAGACCCAGTCAAAAACTGAAGAAACCTATATTGACAGTTTTTGTTGACGGTTTCTAACAAAGAATAAGACAGAAAGCAAAAACGTTTCTACATGAACAGCCACCATCTGCGTGTATGCCTTTACAGTTCATTACTTGCAAGTTCAGTAGTTGAGCAACTTAGAAGTCCGATACATTGTTTCAGGTCCCTCCTCTCTCCACCTTTTGACCTGATGAAGATCTTAATGGAAGATGCAGGTGGCCTAATGGTTAACAGTACAGAAAATGGAATCGGCGAACCAAGATGAATTCCAGATGAGACAGCTGGTGTTCACTTTGTACCTGTACCCTTCGTACTAATGAACTCCTCCCTATGGCTAAATAACAGAGCAGACTAGACTTCCTGGCTTTGGTACACGCCCCCACTTATAGTAGAATGAATTGAGCTCCAAAGACTTAGTTGGCAACCAGTCTAAGTAACTAACAACACTGATTCCAAACCAGAAGTGGATCCCCTATGGTAGACTGGTTCTGTCTCTTCCCAGCCGTTAGTAACATGAAACCCAGTACAATCTGCCTTGGAGAGAAGACGGGCATCGCCAAATGTCATGAAAAGAAAATATTCTTTATTGCAACCCAGCGATCAACTAGGTCATGAAACTGGAAAGATCTTAGGAGCAATTAAAGCAGAGGATTATTTTCCGTATATCGACGATCCGTAAACTGATCTTGCAACATTTTGCGAATTAGTTTCTTCATGACTGGATTCAACTGAACAGCTGAAGCCATTAAAATGTGGCGAAGGGTTCTAGCTCTTCTTATATGTGCGTATATTTGTGTGTTCCATCGCTCCTGGCTATACTGTTGTGTCTACAGGCTTAAAAATTGGATTCAGTACTCCACAAAACCCCCTTTAAAATGTTTCTGGACGTTTTTCTGTTTTAGATGTTTTGTTGAGGAAAATGTTTGTGATGTCATAATTAGAATCTTTTCTGACCATATTTATTCTTCAATGGAATTTTTTAAATGACTTCAAATTTTGAAGCGACAGTTGTTCAATTATTGAAAGTGGTGGCGATTTGTCTTATTTTCTTTATTTCCGTTGTCTGGTTTGATTCTAACTTATGCAGGTACTTCTTATAGAGAAATCAACGATAAAATTGTGAGATATATTGAAATGTTTCATACATATGGAGGATAAATTCGCCGTTAAACTCCACTTTCACAATTCTTGGTTCAAAGGAGTAACTAAGTATTGCTTAATATCAAAGGACTTTCGTAAATGTCGTTTGATGTCAAGTAACCGCCGAATATAGCGACTTATAACATGGATTTCCAAAGAGCATATACAAAATTAAGAGCAACAAAAAATAAGATGGCGTGACGATTCAGACAAATTCAGAAGTTATTGGCATCGCGACGGCCACGATCCAGAGATCAGGCGAATCTTGGTGAAGGTCAATGTTCAACTAAGGTCGTAAATAGGATGCTGCTGATGATGTCGATGATGGTGATATACACGCTTCCGAATTCGGAATTAAATCTAACCATGAAAAGCCCATAAATCTTTATTACAGTAAAGAAAATTATCTGGAGAGAATTTAAGATGGAGGCTGAAATATTACTGATGGAAACTTCCTTCGTTTTCAATGCAATATTTCTAACCAAATACGCCGTCTGTTCGAAAAGTTTCCAGTCATTTTGAATATCTCAAGTCCTGTTTACGCAGTCTTGATGTAACATGACAACCAATCAGAAGGTTCCTTACTTCGAACATGAGAACGTACACCCTCCCATTAGGTTACTCGGTCGGCGATTAGAATCCATTGAGAAAACTTGTGTATTGCGTGACTCTTATTCACAAATGATCAAGCCTGTCCATTTTTGACGTTTCAAACAGATTTATTTTCCGGAAGATAAGATGATGAGATTCAGGATATCGGGACGAGACACCTTATAGCAATTACGATAGAGGACTTTTCACACGATTTTAATAAGTGAAACGGAGATGGATAATTCTATGAAGCCCTGAGGGGAGTACTTTGGAGGGGGATGAGGTGACATTGCCCTAAGTAGACTATTTTCCATTGATATTAAATGGCCAGATACTTTCCGGACAGACTTAGTATGTATTGACACATAAGTGTTGCTTCCATTCATATAGATAATTTATTAAAATGCTGTTGGTCATTTCAAGCATCTTTGTTGGTTATTCATAGATAATGTCAGGGATATAAAATAAGCAGGCATCAGAAATGCCAGGGATGCATCCATCATTGTGTTTGTCATTACCACAAAGACCGATGTCCTGGAAAATACTGCGATCTCAAAAGAATAGTAATCTCTCCAGAGAGCAGAATACAACAGTGACGTGATGGGTGCATCCATAATTCAATGAGAATCCAGGACATTGTCAGCAGTTAAGAGAATTCAGTTCGCACAATTAGCTGTTGTTATGCACTCGACTAGATGTGGCAACAGAATAGATAAGAGAATGGATTATGAAGAGAACAACAAGAGAAAAACAACACATTTCCACTCAAGCACTATGTCTATAATCATAAGAACCAGAATGGGTAAAGAATTATATTAGTACTAAAATATACCTGTCCAGAATGGCGGGATTATTTATGTAGGGATCGGCACTAAAGCTTTTTTTATTACATAATTTTCCTAATATATTTAATTAATTCAAGTATTCAATTCTTGAAGTTTCTTTAAAAGTCTCGACCCATCTCAAGTTGTTTTAATGTGTGATGATCAGACATAAAGTCTTGAGATATTCTATGACGTAATTTTCATTATGATGTCATTATAGGAAGTTAGATCAACCAATGAGATCATCCCATTTGAGCGCAAACAAGCAAATAAATAAATGAACAATTGCATAGAAACTCACTATATAGTTCGATATTTAGGGCAGAAGCCCCGCCTCCTGGATGGGTCATAGCAAAACCGCGCCCAGTGTAATTTTTTGTGTGTATTCCCCCTTTGTTGAAATGCTGTTTAGGAGGCATGTTTCAAACCGCTGTGTCACCTACATGTGCGTGCGTGTGTCCGAGCAGCAAATATTGATTACAGAAGCTTAGCTTATAAAATTAGGGAAACATTTTAGAAGCTGTCCCACGAAGCACCGATGCCAATTTTCAAATCTGTAGACGAAACGGTGCAGCCAGGAGAGCTTCAACACACACACACAGAGGCAAATATAAAAAAAGGATAAAACCTTTAGCCATCTTTGATGGCTACGATTGTTCAATAAATTTGGATTATTAAGCTAACATACGTCCATCTGTTGAATATTTCAAATTATACCAAAATCGGTTGAAAAATTTGACTCTTGGCAAAAATGGTTTAAGCAGGGAATAATGAGGAAAAAAAACAACATCTCCGCCTGAAATCATCTTATTTATCAGCCATTTTAAAACTTATTCTAATCCAGCGTTTCCACATGCTGCCAATGGACAGAGTGCGGGAAGTGTTCCCGAAATGTACGGTTAATGCAGTGAAGCTTCGACGTCTAGTCAACCAGAAGTAGATTATTATAATAAACAGGTCTGGTTAGTCATTCAATAGAAACCACAACATGACCAACGTCTTTTGACAACGTCGCAGTGATTGGGGTAATAGATTGAAAACTGGTTGCAGGGATGATCAATGGATAAGATACGTCTCTCGCGATTTGTTGGTCAGTGATCATTAAAAAGCGTGAATACTGCCAGGTGCAAACTAAGGAATCAATTTAGCTCAGATTTACATTGCAAATCGCGCCTGACTGAAATCCTAATTAGCAAGCCAAACCTGCTCAAAATCTGAACATATGTTGACAGTTTTGGTTGACAGTTTCTAATTTCTCAAGTAAAATCAAGAAGAATAACAATGGATGGATGGATGGATGAAATATCGCACCCGAGGTCCTGGCAACCCCCACGACACGGCAGCAGGGTCAACTTAAACTTCTATCCGATTGATACGGAAATTTTTCCATTATATATATATATATATATATATATATATATGTCTGTGTGTGTGTGTGTGTGTGTGAGTGAGTGCATGTGTGTATTGTATAAATGTATCCATTAATTGGAATGGCATAAGTCTTTGTGATATGATAAAATGTGTTTATATCTTAGACGTGTCAATTTTGCTCCGTCGATAAGTTAGTTATGAGTTCAAACCAAATATGAATTTTTACTAATCAGTTTACACTCTTCTATTCAGTGATAATCATTCTTGTTGTACTTGTTCTTGTTACGATAGATAAATGAAGTCACTTCTAGTTTTAGAGTTTGACAAAAAAAAAAAAACAGAACTATAAGTGAGCACAGGTAGAATAGGAATAGCAGTATATATAGACCCATAACATATCATGGTTAATATACGATCGCTGTTGGATATGAGCGGAAAAACAACTTCGAAAGTCAGATCATAGGTGCACAAATTCTCTCCTTAGGCTTTTCAAACATACACAAGAGAGGAAATAAGATGCAGTTGGGATTATTTAGAATGTCAGCCAATCAGTCAGTCTTTAAGTGACAGCAATCAGCACGCGCATCTAAACAAGCCAGCAAGTCAGATCATAGATGTGCGAGTTCTCTCCCTTGTAATTTCAGATATATACATAGAGAGAGGAGAAAACGACGTGAGTTGGGAGTTTTCCGATATGTCAGCCTGTCAGTCAGTCAGTCAGTGACGGCAATCGGTACTTGAGATGTTCACACCTCTTAACAAGCCTGAGACAGACCGTAGATTATACATAGAAGGAGGATGAAGAAACTAGAGATGTTGGATATTTTTTTGGTATGCCAGTTTGTCAGATGGTCATCGATGGTGATCGGTACACAAAATGCTTGTGCATGTAAAAATGGTGAGAGAAGGGAATCAATTTATGCAAGCGATCTACCACTAATCTTCTTTGCATGTGGGCATTCCTTAAGGTTCGAATGTTGATGCTAATCTCTTGACCAGTTACAGCGACAAGGAGGGAGAGTAATACTCTCAAAACAAAACACGGGATCCTTGCTCTAAGTAACCAGTCTTGGGCTTCTAAAATATGTAGTTATTACTATACGATTACACGACGTAATTCAAACAGTGCTCGCAAACCGAATATAGTACAGGACCTAGCTGCTGAACTTTATGAGGTAGCTAGCATTTATTTGCCATCCAATAAGAGCAAGTATGACTCAAGGTCATTTAAATGTGCAGTCCTATATCCTTTCGTATTTGAGTGTGTTCAATGCTGTAGACTTACTCAAAGAGACTCTTTCGAAGGAGACTGTGGAAACGAGATGTTAGGATAAGAAAAATCACTTGAACATCCTCTCATCTGGAGTCACCATATGGTTATCCCCCAAGCTTCATTTAAAAGACAAGACTGGTTGCTGCAGGTTTAAACTCCTCTCCTTCTTTTCCGACCGAAGACGATTACTGCAACTTTTGTATTGTATATATTTAACCAATAAACACCTATAAGAATTTGTATTTTTTTGTATGAATGTATATATCTTTAAGATACATTTTCGTTAATATCTAAGCCTTGTCAATTCAGGTAAGTCAATGACAGGATTTAAACAATCGGTTGATCGTGATTTCAAATCACTGTTAGGGAATATTCATTTTACATATCGGTTTAGCTCTCTCATTATAGTGTTCTTGTTACGGTTGGAAAACAAATTTAATTACAGACTTTGTACTGGATTTTGATAATAACCTTGCGGGAGATTCTTGTCACGATTATCAGTGCTGCAGTGATTGCGGAAAAGTATGTCTTAGAGTTTGAAAGGGCACATATATTGGAGGCAGGTCTGCACGATGTTTTTGGTTCCTACAAAGAACTATTATAGAAAAATTCGTGAAGATTGTCAGTTGAGCTAAGCATATTTCAAGCGTGCCACAGCAGACGACGAACCATGGCCTTCACATCGACGCAGACTGACATAGAAGGTTATTTTTAGGATCTGGGAACGCCAAATAAATATACATGCAAATCACTTCTTCGCTTCACGCCATTCAGAATAACAGTAGAATCCTGTATTAATGTGAGTCTTTCGTAGAAGCAAATTTTGGAAAAGCCGGGGATACCTGTGTTTATAACCTGGTCTTTTTTAATTTCTTCGATTTAAAAGGTCAATTCGTGAAATAAGACTTGTGACGATTGATTGTCGAATGAGAACAAGAAATTTGAAACAAAAAATCAACAATTCACACTAGGTTACTACTCTTATGTCGCGTGATACGCGAGGCAATGATTTTTTCTCACGTGTCCTCTGATACGCAAGGCAATGATTATGTCTCAATTTCTCCAACGATCTACCGAGACTCAATTACTCTTAGAAACTGTCTACTGAAACTACCATAAACATTGTTATCATAGGTTTTTTTTTCAGTTTTAAGCAGATCCGGCTGGCTGGTTGGCTGACTATGCATCACGTGTATAGGCCACACCAATTGAGCTTAGAAGGCTGATGTTTTCAACATTTACTCCTAATTATGTCTAAGGAAAACGTGGGGGTTCAATTTATAATGTAGGTTTATGCTAAATTCGTCCTTTAGTTTGTGTCCGCCTGTTTCTTTAAATTAAGATTATTTTAGTGATCACTACCCAACAAAATGTGAGATGAGTAAATTTTTGGATTGATCAAATTCAATAATGCATGCTGCCAAAAGACGTTGGTCATGTGAAAGTTTCTATTGTGTGACTAACCAGACCTGTTTCTGTTGTAATTGTGACATTTTACGAAGCTTGGATGCGAGCCTGACACCTCAACTACCTTGCAGAGCTAAAAGGTTCCATCTACAATTCTTTTTGCCCATAATCGGAGAGGCAAAAGTGTGGGCTCGTGCCTTCAAAAAAACCATAATTGTCAAACTGCCAGAGTAAGAACATGGCTCGCCGATTCCATTTTCCGTGTTGTTAACTGTTCGGCCACCCAATTTCCCTAAAGGATCAACAAACGTCAAAGTTCTCTTTTGGATTGGATAGTCGAGAGGGAGGAGTTAGGTTACGAATACCATGCAATTCTATAAAATGAAGACTTCTGTAAGAAAACAAGAAGCAACAGAAAGAGAAAGGCAGGGCAATAAACCGTAATTAAATGCCAAAGAAGATCACATGACAACGCAATAATCTGAGCATTGTTTTGTATCGGTTATAGAATCAATAAAGCTTCTCTTGTAACGGTAAGAAGAAGATGGAACCGGAAATAAGGCACCAATTATTAGAGAGACAAGTAGATCTGGCGAACGTTAGAGGATTTCATTTTCTTCTTCATCGTAAATATGAATTCCTTGTACAAGAAAAATAGTTCTTTAGTTTCCATGTTTTTCGACGTTGGATAACATTAATATTTTGTTCATGTTTCGAAGTCCAGTGCTGTCGGTTGATATGTTTTGTTTTATTAATTTTTCGAATTTGACTTCGAGTGACTTCCATATTCAAAAGATTGAAAAATCACCTTTGAATTGGCAACCCTGCTTGGATGACTACTATTTCTATTTCCGTTAATAGATAGTAGTGTTCTGTAGATGAATATCTCTTATTCAATAAATAAATAAAATAAACGAATGAAATAAAATAAGCCTGATAAATAAGATAAGGAGGAGAAACATTGGTGAGTGTTATGTTAAACGAAAAATATATGCAAATCGTTGATGTTAAAATACGAGAAATAACGCGAGACAAAAGGAATGTAATTAAAAATACCTTTATACGTAAGTGTCTGGTGATTAATTAAAGAATTTAAGGTTAGGGTTGTAAATCAATTAGAGCAATTGTTGTTGACAATAAATGTATTTGTTTCGCTTCTCGTTGCTTCCCATTGCTTCTCGTATTTTCAAAAGCCATCATCCTTCTCCGAATGGACACAGTTATTCCAGGAAATTGAAAAGGAAAGGTACTTTTAGAGATAATGTCACATTTTATAACTTTATCAGTATGACCAACAGAGAATTAAGGTAATTCTGGAAAGAATGTTTCTACGTAATCAATTCTGATTTTGCTTTTATTTCCTTCTCTAAGTAAAAAGACAAGTCCAATGAAATGTTGTTCTGATAAAATATTGTTTTGATTAAGAAAAAAAAAGTCGTTTCGATGAAATGTCACTTCGATGAAAATTCGCTTAGATTAAAAGTATTCCGATGAAACCTCGCTCCAAAAAGTCGTAATGCCTCAATAAACACAAAAATATCAAAGTCACCATATTTATTGGCAGATAAGACGCGCATTTAAATTTCAAAATGAAAATATTGTACTGTACCCAATCTGCTGGTATTATGACTAGGGGGACCGTCTACAAAAGTTGGTCATGGACAACTCTGGGGCTTAGCTAGGTTGCAGTGAGTGGTAGAACTCGAAATTTTTAAACCATGCATCTCGTAGGCTGACACACTCGGTATTCGTGAATAAGATATTGTTTATCTATAAGCATATTTTTCGGAGTACCTTTCAACTTTCGATCTTAAAATTATTCGATAGACCACACTGACCAAATATTGAACCAATTGGACATTGTTAGATACTTGTCCACTTTTCAATCATTAAACAGATCTCCCCGAAAGACATCAGCGATGCCGATGTAATCATTGGACCTAGTGTCCTCCAGAAGAGCAAATATACGTACCATTCCTTGATCAATATATGGATCCTATCATGCGTTTTAGAACTCTGACTACAATAATGGTGAATTATTGGCAGCGTTTCATGTTCAAGTTCTTTCAGGATCGAATTTGTTTCTAATGAATAAAATTAGTGCGAGATTACCATACTTAATCTAATAACAAAATAGATAATGAAATAATTGTTTTACTGATACAACCAGCACAGAAATCAAAACAAACATGGCGCCTGAGATATCGGGATAGAGTTTGGATTTGGACAGGTAACTTTCTAGGATTTTGATCCGAGATTCTTACTCACTGCCGTATATTGACGTCCCTGGTTAGGTCGGGATGAAAAACAAAAATTAGGACGCAGGTAAATAGTAGTCAATTGGGGAAAAGGGCCACAAAAACTTGATGTCAATATTCTGCATGGGAGATAACTTCTCAGAACACACGATTTGCTGATGCTGCTGTTAGATTATTACAGAATAAATGAAAGCAGAAAATTGAACATTTGAAACTGTATTTTATTAAATTTAACTACAGTGTTTAAATTAAAGTAAGGGTTGGGATTGCAATAAAATAAAAGGACTGAATATTTGTTACTATATATATATATATATATATATATATATATATATATATATATATATATATATATATATATATATATATATATATATAAAACTCCGAGTCTTGGCAAGTGCAATAATGAAGGATTTATTGTTTAATCTCAATCTACCTCTTAGTAAATAAAATATCGATACATCAGATCATTCTCGTTGCAAAGATGCATTGGTTTAGACAAGTATTGAGCAACAGGCAATCAAATACCACGATGATTAAAAATACCACAAAAAGGACCAGTTGAAAGTATTTGGCATAAATAACGATAAAACCGCATGAATTTCGGATAATTCTTGAACCCATTCAAGCCGAACATAAGCACTAACAGCAGAAAATTAGAAAAAAACCTTCTAGAAGAAATGAACAGACATCAAAAGTGAAGACACTTTCAAACTTTGATTATATATATATATATATATATATATATATATATATATATATAATTTGTTAATATCACTTATTTTACTGATACAATTTTTCATCTTTGCATTTTTGTCCCCATTAAGAACATTTTCTTCCAAATTGAACGACAAAAATGTCTGGTCTGAAGGAGTCCTGGAGAAAATACAATATTTGGTGGCCACACACTTACCAACTAAACTATATTGGCAAACCCAAGAATAGATTAGTAGAAGAAAGAAAGAAAAAGCCCTCGTAAAAGAAAACGTCTTTTGATCGATGGTCGATAATCTCTAACTATGTCTTAACTGATGAATACCGCTAGGATTAGTTTTACGGTTAATCCAATATCGAACAGAAATGCCAATAAAATTGTTTTCGGTCTATTATGCAATTTCTTGTGAATCTGAATCACAATGATTCGATCAATGAAAGATGGGTGTAAGATATTTGTACTGCTCGTGAACTGACTCAACGAAATGAGTAGATTTTGCATATCGCTACCATTCGATACGAATATGGCCGCTCTTAGGAGAGCATACTGTCAGGTGTCCTCCATGAAGCAGCGTGTGCGTGAGAGAGGGTCGGATGCCGAGCCCGGTCCCGTACTTGGCAAGATGCTCTGATAATCAGCTGCAGGTTATAGGTGGAGGCGGCTACAGAACAATCTTTTTGCTGTATACGGAAACGGGGATTCCCCTCCAGGTCATCCACCTGGGTTTAACTAGATCTAACGGCGATCGAGTCAAAGAAATTTTATAGATTATAAAAAATTGATCCCAAGTGTCATAAGTTAACAGTAAAAACAAAAATGTATTGTATCCATTGTTTAATTAGACAGAGCAATAAAAAGAAAATTGGACCTCCCCACACACACAAAATCATGGATCCACTTCCGAACATTCAACGATTCAATCAAAACGGATAAGTATTTTCTTTATCTTCAAATAAAAAATGAATTAGCTCAGTTTTATTTTTGACTAATGACAACGCTTGATAAAACAGCTCAGATGTGAGTAATATGAATCATAGAATTTTCTCACTGAGAATTTCCTGCTAGTCAAGTGTCAAACCCTTCTTTCCGTACGTGGAACTTGCAGTATGACCATCATTATTTACCCAAAGCTGAGGGAGGGAGAAGAAGTAGATTCATGCCTTTCCCGATTGCATTTGTACGAAGTAAACGCAAGCTACCTCAGCTGAAACTAGAATTCAGTTCCGTTCTCTCATGCCAGGAACCACCACTTTCCGCCAAGTCTGGTTTACACAAGTAAATGTATTATAGAAAAATAATCTCTCTCAGATAACGTAACACATTGGTTCAAACGTAGGAAATCCAATCAAAGCTTTTGACTCGCAGTAGTTACACAATCATGTCTTCCATTTCAAATTCCCGTTTGTTTGTGTTTTGAAAAATTATCTTTATAATTGATTTACTTCCCACCTTTCAAAATCTGCCGTTGGCTGGGCTGAGCCAGCCTGGGCTGAGCCAGCCTGGGCTGGGTCAGGCTCGACTGGTCGTGTGTCAACTTAGTATCTATTACCAAAAGAACACTAAGAAGCAAGCAGGTGTTAAAGTTCAGGTAAAATAGAACACGGTGTTAGAATCAATAATAACACATGAATCTATTTGTGTGTCAGCCAGAAGACTCTCTTTCATATTTGCTTGATTAATCAACTCTAAACGGAGAATTAAATTACATTTTGCTCAACTTACAAAAGGCAACACGGACAATTCTTCCAAGTGTCTTATCTCCAGTGACCTTAATCGTATGCTGGGAGGATAGAGCCTGGGGTTAGGGGTAGGTTGTCGCATTTTCGATTGCGCACGATGGATTAAGTTTTTCTGAATGAAAGGATTTGAACGATAACCAAAGAAGTCGTTTTGCTTTATCTAATTCTCCATAAATTCAGCCGCCGAGAAGCAGGTAAATTTAGATCGCTTCAAAACAAAAAAGAAGAAAATATAATGATGAAAAAAATTCAATGAAAATCTCAGTTGAAGTTCTTTTTAATTCTTTATATTTGTAGTTGAGCAAGGTTACTTGGTATTGTCCCGTGTTGGAATGTTTTTAGCATATACTGCCATTTTAAAAATGGGGTATTAGTTTGGTATCTTCGTCAAACAATGGGATACAGAAGAATAAAGTCTAGATAGATAGATAGATAGATAGATAGATAGATAAAGAGGAAAGATACCTGAGAGAAAGAAAATGTCTGATGAGAAAAGGAAAGAAAAATAGGTTAATGAGAGAGGGAGAAAAAGAAACAAAGCTGACGAAAGGGATAAAGAATAAGAAGAGTCTGATTAGAGATAGAGAGAAAGACGATGATGAGAGAGAGAGAGAAAGACAAGTTTGATAAAAGAGAAGGTGAGAAATATAATGAGAGAGAAAAGAGGATGAAAGACAAGTTTGGTGAGAGAGAGAAAGCTGTCTGAAGAGAGAGAGAGAGAGAGAGAGAGAGAGGGGGGAGAGAGGAGCGAGACAGTGAGTTCAAAGACAAACCCTTTTTTGATAATATATCTTAATAAGCAAAATGCAGTTCAAAAGTAACCCAGTAAGCAAATATTTGTTAGTTCCATTATGTGAGTGCGTGCGTGTGTGTGGATGCACGTGTGTGTGAGCGTGCGTATGTGCTCACATATGTGAATGTTTTTTGCTGAGAATAAACCCTGGAAGATAACATCTCCCTGGGAATTCCTAATTGTAAAGAGCTGGTTGAAAATGAAGTAACAGAGGCGAACAGAGAAAACAGGTCTGGTTAGTCACTCAATAAAAAACGTCATGTGACCGACCCCAGTTTGAAGCATGTTGTGTTTGGGGTGATCAATTAAAAATTGGAAAAAGGGATGATCAATGATAAAATTACTTCTCTTGCATTTTGTAGGGATTGTAAGATCACTGGAAAAGAGTCCGAATTTTTTTTAAATAAATCAAGCATGAACGTTGCCGGACACAAACTAGGGGCCAATTCATCATGAAATCACGTTGCAAATTGAACTTACCACTAAAAACTTATATAAGAGGGGTGATTGAAAAAAATAACAAATGAATTTTCGGCCAACTAGCTCCATTGTTGCGGTCTGTACGCATGGAATAAAGCCTGCCAAACGAGCCAGACCAACTTGAAAACTGAAGAAACCTACATTGACAGTTTTGGTGATAGTTTTGGTGACGGTTTTAGTTGACAGTTTCTAACAAAGAAGGACAGAGACAGAGAGATTGTCTTCTCACAATCTACAGGTTTGTTTCACAATATTCTTTCCAACTTTCTCTTCGTTTCCAACACGCTGTCGCTTTTGTTGCGTGTCACGTGTCAATCTCTATGCAGAGAGACGCGAGAAAATAACCCATTCACTAATTAGGAGAGTTAGATAAATACTCTTCTTTAACCAGAAAATCACACAAGTCTATTCTTATCAAACTCTACTCCAGGTCAGTAGGTGGAGTTGACTTGGTTTTTCCACCGTAACAAAAAAAAAAAAAAAAAAAAATAGAATAAGAACAATTCTCACCTAATTTAGAGGAGCGAACTGTTCATTGTTTGTCTCTCTGATCACGTTAAACCAAACCGATGTATAAAATGAACATCCCTTAATTCGAAATCATGACCAAGTGATCGGTAGGCGGCTCCCTTACCAACTGAGCATATATATATATATATATATATATATATATATATATATATATATATATATACACGAAATTTTATATTACAAATACGTAAGTGCTTATTTCAATCTAATAAATAAATACATTTATTGTAAAAAATATATATTCGTATATTTTTCATCTATTCTTTAGATATATTCAATACAAAAGTTGCCAAAATCATCTTCGGCCAGAATGAAAGTAGGGGTGGGGTATGACCCTGCAGCAATCCGGCTTTTCTATTCAACAAACTTACCAGTATATATTAACAGAGCAGTTCTCTTAAATAGAAAACCGACCACCGTTGCCAAGTGGTGGAGTGCACGTCTCCTGTTCGAGTCATATCAAAAACTTTCAGAATGGTACTCAATGCCTCTCTGCTAAGGACTCAGCATGAACAGTAGGGATGAGGAAGCCTGGAGAGGGATCGGCTTCATCAGGCTATCTTGTGAGAAGATGAGTGCCTCTGCGACACAGTACAGGGGACCGAAACCCCTATGATGAGTTACAAGACTATAAACTATGGACTCTTTAAAAAGAAATGCTACTCAATTCATTGAACTTACACAGATACAACACTTTGATCACAAACAATTGCCACGAAAGAAAATATAGTATTTATTACTACAGCTACACGATCTCTTATTGTAAATCTTTTTGACTGATATTTATCGGAATTCGGACTTTTTTTTTCAATTCAGAATGGCATTGATATTTAAATCGACAATGACAGATGCTGTCTTCTCTGCTTCTCAATGTAACCTCTGGGAGAATCAGCACACAGTCATCAAAGTCAAAATATAACCAATAATGATGAAAAAAAAAGATATCCGTTAGCAGCAGAAGTTTACGTCTGACTAGTAGGAGTACAGAGATGAAACAACATGACGTGGGTTGATCAAAGGCCGTCTCGGAGTAATGTCTTTCTTTGTGCTCAACAACGCCTTCGAGACGATTTGAGAATGGTCACGTCACACAGTGCTTAGTGCAACTCTTAGTGTGCAGACAACATCAATGAATTTTTGGATCTCTCCAGTTCCCAGAGTTTCAGATAAGAGATTGTGTACCTGCATATGTTAAATTGAGATCCAGTTTTTAACCTTCACAACCGTAGACCTCGAAATGGTTAGCACGACTGCCTCACCTGCAGAAAAATCCGGGTTCGATTCCCGGTATGAGCGTAGAGTGAGTAAAACTGGCCATTAATATACATTTAGCTGCTAACTGAGTACGCCCTTAACTATGCAATTTGGGTGAAAAAAACAATTTGGAATAGAATTGCACCCTCCTCTATTCGAAAGGATAGTATCGAAAGAGAAGCCGTTGGGTCGCCTCCGATTCCCAGTTCTCACCTGACTTTGACCGTGGTCAATATGGACGTGACTAGTGTTATTTATCTATGTCTCCTCCACTTGCAGTTGTATATCTTACCTTTCTTCATCAACATCAACACATTATACTTGTTTGATAAGTTGTTTCCGAAAATTATTTGACGAAAAAGAATAATTCATATTTATTTCAAATGAACCTAAACAAGAGACTGACCTGCAAACTGAGAAGCATGCAATATGTGCATGAGAGAATTATGCTCAACCTCACATGGAGAGATCACAAGACGACACAATATATCAGGAAGAAAACGGGGGCCAGAGACATCATAGAATCTATTAGAAAACTTGAATGGCAATGAGCTGGACATATAGCGAGAATGACTGACAACCGATGGACATCACAACTCATAACCCCAGAGATCAGATGCGAAACTAAGGTCGTCAAAATACAAGATGGAGAGATGGACTCGGTAAATTCAGAAAATACTGGCTCTGCGACGACAAACTTGATTTTCATTGAAGTTTATCAAATTGAACCAAAGAAGAATGTAATTCTAATCCCAGGACAGTCCGTAGCTGGGAAAGACTCCGATCCCCAACGTAGACATAATAGAGGTGGGACCGGTGAATACAGACCAAGCCAAAACAACCGAAAAAAAAAATTAGTGATCACAATTTGACGGTACCAACCAGCCACAACATTCAATCTTTTCATGTATCTACTAATGAATACGAAACGTTTGCGATATTTGACTTCGAAGAGAAATGATGACAATGCAGTTAGAATACAAAAGGCCCAAAAATTGCCACGCCTCGTTTGCAGCTTGTCAACTGCATTGAACAGATAATATCTATTTGCTCCACCTTTTTAAGTATCCGGGCTGATGGGTAATGTTTGATTGAATATTTCATTTTCTTTCCTAGATGTTTGATTTGATTTTTGAATAACGGTTGGAAAAGAGACTTTTTGCGTGGGTACACGTGAATCATTCAGGCTTGGTCAGAGATAGAATACTTGAAGAGTAACCCTTTCCAGACGCCAGGTAGATTTATTGACAAGATAAAGAGGGGTCGCTTGAAGCCCCCGTTTATATATAGCCAGTCACAGCCACTTAATTAAAAAGACATCAGGAGAAAGAGAGTGAAAAGTGGTTGATAAAAAAAAGGGATGGCGTATAAGGATTGTAAGAAAGAGAGACTGTAAATGGCGTGAGAAACGAAAGAGCAACAGAGTAGATGATCAGAAGAGTAGAAGAAGAGAGGCAGAAAACTGGACTAGTCCGATGACTACAGACTGTCAACGAGCTGCCGGCCCCTGGCCGCTGGCAATAGAAGGACTGAATAATTTCTTTCTCTCGCTCTCTTTCTCTGAGTGAAGATTTGGTTCGATCTTCAAACGAATGTATTTTCGGTCAGCGGAAGAAGAAAAATAGAGGTTCGATTCCGAATCCTGACATGAGTCTTACGTCTTCCCTTCCCTTGCTGCAACCGCGATGCTGTCAGAACTGCGCCTGGTCAAAATGTCACTAATGCCATTGCTCTTCACCACCCGCAATCCCAATACCACTCAATACAGCAAATGTAATAGGGTTGATATGAGGAGCCTTGTTGATGGGGAGGTTCTGAAATGGTCAGGAACCAGGTACATCTTCATTACTTGTGTGCTATGTGTCGGCCGAAGACAAGGCTGATCCAAGTACCCGACAGTCGGGAATAGAAAAGATGTCTTTTTCCCATCTATCATATTAATTGTTAAATTGGGAGGTGCAGGTGACCTAACGGTTAGCAAAGCGAAGAATGGAATCGGTTAACCGAGTTTAAACTCCGATTGAGACAGTTTGCTTTGTACTAATGCTCTTTGAGAAGGCATAAACCTATCTCTCCCTACACCCAGCTAAGGGTAAAACGTTGGGCATATTAGTCTGTTTAGCAATGGTTGACAATTATTAAAGAAGACGGACAGCTTTGACTCAAAATCCAAGGATCAGAAACCCTTTGAAGCGGATAGATGCCCACTTAGACTTCCCTAAGACGGCTCTGTTATATTCAATAACGACATTAACGACAGGCACATAGAGATGGTGGGAGGGTACAGCAGCGGAAACGTCGTTACTATATATGTATGTTGATTTACTAATTACGTTATTTCTAATGAACCAAAACTTAACCCTAATTCATTACTTTTTACAAAACAAAATAAATTGTTGTGAGATATGCCATCCATTAAATCTAAAGTCAGAAGCAAAAACGTTAAATTCTTCTGCAAAGTTTGAAAGATGGCGTTGACGTAGATGTAAATTCATTTCTGGCAGAACAAGAGATCAGTTTGACTGTAGACTAAATTGACAATTCAAGTAACTATTAACAAAAAGAAAAGGCTGAAAAGCCGGTAACAGAAAAAATCTATGCAACATACGTGTATTAGTATTTTCAACAAATATATTTCATTTCTATTGATATTCGGACCATCCTCATCTTGGTTGTTTTTCATACAACGTTTCGGCTGTTGCACTCTACGGCCTTCGTCAGGTATCATCTGGTAGATTTTGGGGAAGTAACGAACCGAACCCTTTATTTATCCGACGGGGGTATATTGACCGTACTCCCCTCTTAGCGTTAGCAGTATTGTTATATATATTTTACTTAGCTTAATATTGTCAAAGCATTCACAAATATAAAAATCAATGTGTTCCTACATATGTGTGTGTGTGTATGCTTTAGAGTGTATAATATATTCAATGAGCGCACAGGTACTATACTCTGATCCTAGCAGCCGGCCGACGAGCGACATTTCGATGCTAGGCAGGATGTGTGTATACTTTGATCCTAGGCAGAAGTGCCGATCCATACGTAAATAAACCCGTCATTTTTTACAGGTACTATGCTAGTTTATACATATAAGACGAGTATCCAACCATTGGGCTACGGTGTTTGAATAATAATAGCATTTTATACTTGGCTTGGTCTTCATACAAAATGAATTTATGCAACAGTTGCACAAGTTCATTCAATCAGAGAATTAAACTTGTCTGTTGACGGAATTTTAATGAAATAAAATAATCTTATGCTTTTTCCAATTTTTTCAGAAGTTTTTGCTATCACGTCCCTAACAGAGGTGTACTTAGGGATAGGAGAGGGACTGGATTTCTTGAAAATACCTCCTGGTCCCTAAAGGAGCTGGTCCCCAAAGCGCTAGAAATAGTAGTTCACGTATTGTATTTCTACTGACAAATTTCACAAAATGTTGGAGGGGCTTAACCCACTGGACCCCCAATCTTTTAGCTACGTCTCTGATCCAAGAGGTTAACCAGATTCTGCTGCTTAAGGCAAAAATTTATTTGAGTCGATTTTTTTTTATGGGAGTAGAAAAGGAACAGGAATGTGAGAGCTTGTTCAAATTGGAACGTGGTGGTTGCAGTGGGTACGAAGAGAAGCAGAAAAGTTGAAATGAGCAGTTTTCTGAGCACCTCACAGCCACAATATTTGTGTTGGTGCCAGCCCTTGTGAACAATAAGCTCAATTGTGTAGATCCCAGCCCAGCGACAACCTGAAGGAAGGGGAGAAAGGATAGCACTTTCATTTGACAAATAAAACCAAAAAATGGGAAGAATAAATAAACTGACGCGACACTGCATGATGTGAATTGCTGGGCTTCAACAATGGTTACGTCATGTAAATGTGTTCTGCTACTATGTTAATGAGCTAAGCGACTGTTACAAAACAGGGTGACGAGGAGAGAGAGAGAGAGAGAGAGAGAGAGAGAGAGAGAGAAGAGAAGAGAGGATAAAAAGAAAGAGAAAGAAGGTGGAAGGAAAGCGAAGAGGAGAGAGTGAAGGAGTGAGGGAAGAAAAAGTGACGAGTGAGTGATTGAGCGAGCGAGAGAAAAGGAGAAGAGGAGGAAAGAGGAGAGAAAGAATAGTGATAGAGATGGAGAAAAGAAGAGAAAAAAAGTATAAAAGAGGAAAGAAAGAAGAAGAAAAAGGAAGAGATGGAGAACGAGAAAGAAGAGAAGAACCAGAGGAAGAGAATGAGGAGAGAGAAAAGAAAGACCGGAAAACAAAAGATGATTGAGAGAAAATGGAGAGGATGGAGAGAAGAAAGAAAACGGTAGGAAAAAGGAGAGGAAGAGAAAAAGAAAAGAAAAGTAAAAAAGAGAGAGGGGGAAAGAAAAGGGGGAAGAGAGAAGAAGAAAGAGAGTGTATGTGAGAGAGAGAGAGAGTACTGGCGAAGAAGGAAAGGAAGAGGAGAAAGTGAAAAAATGGTTAAGCACGGAGAAATAAATGAACTCTTTCGCGTTGAGAACTGAAAATTCTGCGAGTGTTTCTGATTCCTCTCGCGTTTCATTTATTTGACTATTTGAACGTAATTGAGGGGGATACCATTTTAAAACGCCCCAGGCCCCAAGGGCTAAAATCTTCATAAGTAGTTGTTAACCAACTGCATTTCTTACTGATAAATCACACTAAACGTTAGAAGAGGGAGAATGCTCAAGGAGGCAAGCGCACCCCTGGACCCCAACATTTCTTGCTATGCTTTTGCATTTGAATGTGATCGAAAAATGTCCGAAGTATTCGAAGATTTTGAAGCTGGTATCTTCACTTCTTGCACATTCACAAAACTGCACACGATATTTGAAAGCAAGTCAATACATCTGTTTACTTATACTGCAGATTCCCGTAATAACGGCATCCTTGAGGGTGCCATTTTAACACTGAATATATATATATATATATATATATATATATATATATATATATATATATATATATATATATATATATATATACATGTATATATATATATGTGTGTGTGTGTGTGTGTGGGTGTATTTGTGTGTGTGTGTATGTATGTATATATATATATTTACATATATATATATATATATATGTGTGCGTGTGTGTGTATTTGTGTGTGTGTGTGTATGTATGTATTTATATATATATTTACATATATATATATATATATATTTATATATATACATATATATATATGTGTGTGCGTGTGCGTGTATATACATATATATATATATATATATATATACATATATACATATATATATATATATATATATATATATATATATATATATATATATATATATATATATATATATATATATATATCTTATCAATTGACGGGACTTTTCTTTTGAATTTCTGTATCACTTTGGACGGCACTATTTTGAGGTTTTACAAATTTTAGTTTGTAAAATAATGTACTGAAATCTGCATATGCTGTTGCTGCATACTAATCTCCGACAATAGTCTTACCAGAATATGAAAACAAACGTGCTGTAATAACGCGTCTGTCATTGAATAGTACTGTTAGAACGAGCGTGCCGTTACAACGAGATTTCACTGTAACTTTCTTCATACCTCGATATGTAGCGATACTGATTTTCTCGCTTAGTCATGCCTGGCCGTATTTAGAGCCATGTTATTAATTACAGTTCGATGATAGGCGAAATGTCCACGAGAACTGAAGAATATATAAATACATAAACAATGCTTGCAACTAAGTAAATAAACATAGAACGTACGTAAATGTCTTTCCCCTCCAAAAAAAGAATTACATCTTTTGCACCCACACACACACACACATACACACACATACACAGACACACACACACTCCCGTCAGTGCATATGAAAAAAAAATCATGTTACCCGCACTGCCTAGCAACAGTTGTGCGTTTGTCTGTCATGTCGACGGACACTCGCCATGCAACAACAGGTGCGTCAGACCTCACGTGCCTTACTCGGGCCCCGCCCACTCTCTCTCTCTCTCTCTCTCTCTCTCTCTCTCTCTCTCTCTCTCTCTCCCTCTCTCTCTGTGAAAGATCTCTCCAAATAATGTCGTTAAACAATTTATGTCGCTATTTTAAGAACAGTATAACTAAAGGAATTATTTTTAAAGTCATTAACTTCGTTCTTGCAGATAGCTTCCCCTGAAATCTAGTTTCCAGTGGTATCATTTGGGATTTGATTTTAATAAAAAATTAGCCAATCGATAGGAAATGTCATGCAACCTATGCCTATTTTTTTTTTTTTTTTTTTTTGCTGCGTGCCGTTATGGGGGTGATCAATCAAACAATTTGGGAAAAGGGGTGATCAATCAATAAGTTACTACTTCCGTCTTTCGTTGGGTATTGATCACAAAAAGTCTTGATTCTTTTTAAACAGATGGACACAGACTAAGGAATCGTAGCAGAAACTTACGTAACAAATTGAACCCTACTAAAAGCCTATTGAGAGGTTTAGAGAACAAAAAAGTTTTTTCTTCCAAATTCTGGAGGGAATTTCAAAATGTCTGGCTACATTGGGGCAGCCTATACCTTTGATACATACATACATAGCCAGTCAGCTAGACTAGCTTAAAAACTGAGATTTTAGACAGTTTTGCTTGAGGTTTCCTCACTAGAAAGCACTCACTTGGAATATAATCACTATATAGTAAGTAGGGGAGGTAACTGTAAGGAATTCCTTCATTGACCACCAAATTCAATCAATCGGGTTCATTCTGGTTGAACATAAACAAAAAAATGCACAGCAAGACGATGTTTTTTTAGATTTTTTACGTTTAGTGCAATTGCAAGATAATTTGAATACGTAGCCATTTTTTTACGACATGGGTAAATTAGAGAAAACTAAATCAAGATAAAAATTCCTCTTATTAAACCATATTGATTAGAAATTAATAGAAAAACACACAAATACTGTTATACAACCTTTAAATGAGATTAACACAATTAATCATTTCTATCCAATTCTTATTATCTCTAATAATTGCACCTTGGTATTTTAATATAATTGCCATTTCGATAAGTCGTACAATTACCTATAATTACATCTAATAATGGCCATTTTTTAGACACTAGGTTTATGAAAGAATCCTATTAATCTGACCGCAGCTACAAACGAGATAATTCATCTTTTCAAGTCATCAGCTCAGTGCCGCAGACGAGATAACCGCCTTGTCAAGTCGTCAGTCCAGTACCACAGACGAGATAACTCGTCTTACGATAGTGTGTTGTTCTTTTGCAAGGCGGCAAAGCCCATCTGGAAAGTGTACAGTGTTACATAATGTAAAACTAGAAGAAAGTGGATACGAATGTATTGAATTGTGAAGTGGCTTTTAGTGTAGATTCATGTTTTTAACCTAAAACGGAAAGGCGAGAGGACGTTTCACAGTATCCAATCTGAAACGACTGGCGTTCTTTGCTTTTTAGACTAGCAGGTTATGTATCTCATTCTGGTCAGTTAATTCAAATTTCACATCATTGAATTGACGGGACTCATGAACAATGACCAGAGGGATTTGAATACAAGGATGATTACTGTTACCGAATACGATAAGCACATGAAGCATAATGCTGTTAATAAAAGAACAACCAAGATGGGGACAACAGTTCGAATAAATCAATATGTATATCACATACGCACTGACCGGCGACAACATATTTCATGGCTCGTAGCTGACCTAAGCATTTATTCAAAATCTTGAATAATCTATATTGTAAAATTTTTGTTCTGGTTTTACAAATCGATAATATAATAATCGTAATTCATATATTTGTTCGCGATAGAAATTAATATTTTTGTGTAATACGATCAACATTTCTGAAGTGAATGTGTGGCCTGAACGTAAGTGAAAATGACTTATGTGAGCCGCTAAATCTAGAAAGTTACCCATAACTTATGTATTCACCGCCTTGATTTAAACATTCATTTTCAACCTTGACACCACATGAAAATCAGCGGGTAGTACATACGGGTATGTTTCATAAATCCCAACTTTTCTATTAGTGGAAAGTACATACGGGTATGTTTCATACATCACGACGTCTATTAGCGGGTAGTATTAACAAGCATGTTTCACACATCCTAACTTCTCTATTTAATAAGCCGATTCAACCTAACAGGTTGAACTATACCTCCTGAATATTTGTCTGCAGAAAAAAAGTATCAGGTTAAAATTAAGAAACATATCAGTACCTCACATAAATAAATCATTGTGGCCTGCACGTGTACTGGAACAAATTGTCTGAAAAATAATCTAAAAATATCTGAAAAAAATAGATCTTTTATCTACAATTATCTAAAAAAATACCAGGATACGATTTGGACATTGTTGGTCCAAAATGACCATAGAGACTCCTAAAAGCACTTTTTCAAAAGAAAAATTGTTAGATCGTGCCTCGTGTTGTACTCATGTAAAATTTCAAGGTTATAACCCAAAAATATGACCGGGGCTGCCTAGAGACGCCCATCTCCCCACACACACATACTCAAAGAGAGAAGAATCTGTAGTCCATTTGGCTGGTTGGTCGAGCCATTTGTAGGGATTGTTGGTTTTTTTTTGTTTGATTTTGGGTTTTCTCTTCTAAAATCTTTAAAATTCTCAATTTAAAAATCCGTGCTTCAACGAACAAATCTTCGATAATCAATACAAAAGAATGTGTAGGCGGTAGAGTTAAGTTTACCTCCACGTTTTTGAGTTACTTAAGAGACGCTTCTTCATATCAGTAAATAGGTTACGAAAGAAAAACAAGAATATTGATCTCTGTATTAGCCACAGAATTAATCTTATTTTAAAGCTTACGTATACCTGCAAATGCCTAAGATCAACTTTTTTACAGACTGAACAAGTGCTGCGATTCTCAATTAACATCAGGCTTAGAGTTTAGAAGAAATCGCTTTCATTTGAAACATTCCTAGTTAAAACGCTTTAACCTTTACACTGCCACGGGCGAATTGCAAGTCGTCAGTTTAGTTCGATCTTTAACAAGTCGTCAGACCAGGGACACGGATAAGATATCTCATCTCAGCAAGTTGTCTGTCCTTTGCAACAATACCTCTCGATAGTTTCTTCATATTCTTTTCCGTAAATATCTAACTACAATTGAAACAATCTCCGTGTGTGTGTTTGTACCGCAACTACTTGGCAACTGGACATTTAGCATATATACTAGTCAACACACGGGACAGTGCAGTGTAGAAACAGAATTGGGGGGAGGTCAGTGGTTCTTGAGGAATTTAATAAAAACGAGGGAAAATTACAGATCGTAGATCTTTCTTCATAGTTCTTGAAATTATCCCTTGACTCCCGCTCTTTAGAATTATCATAAGATATCTAAATTTGCAACACTGCAGAGAAGTAACTGAAAAATCAGAGACCATGGTTTTGTACGATAGATAGAAAATACTTTTCACGACAATCATGGCAGGTTGCTTCACACACCATAACGCAGGCCCCCTTCCAAGCATTTACCTTTTGAACGGGTATATTAACTAAATATTTTATAGTACTTATTAGCTGATTTGCTTGCAAATAAAACCGTTTTAAACATGCAATTGAAACTGTCCATTTCAATCAATTTTTACGTGAAAAATCCAACACAAAAGTTACATTATTATGCATTACTCAGTGAAGAGGCTAACGATGATAGAAGGAAAACATTGAATATGTTTTGTTGCTTTGGGACGAAATTAGATATTAAATCAAGTTTACTCTCATCAAGTCCAAGATTATTCTTCCACTGCAAGAGAACACATTACAAATCTAAAAACCGAAAACAACTGTAAACATGAATGTAGAGCCGAGATATAAGCACAAATATGTTCACCATTTACTTGCTAAGATGGGGTTCCATACGTTTTGTCTCAACTGGAATCAGAACTAGTTTCACCGATTCAATTTTTCGAGCTGTTGACCATTAAGCCGCCTGCACCTCTGATTACTATACACCTTTCCATAAATTGAAGTCGAATCAGAAAAGAAGAAATTATCACGTGATAATTTTTTTTTATATCACATTTCGAGCTTGTACATCAATATCTTGGATCACACCACACTTATATGACTATTCACTTCCAGATACTTATCTGATAAGTAGGCTTAATTAAATACTAAACCAATACACTAACTCCCTTTCTCATGATGACCTTGAAGGAATCCTCCTCCTTGATTCCAATTTTTGCTCCCGAAGCAAAACATCTGATGTTTTATCTATTTCCTACGGAGACCTTTTAACCACTGAAAGGTATACATACACACACACACACACACACACACACACACACACTCACACACTATTATTCCCTATTCCCTATTATTCACATATATATATATATATATATATATATATATATATATATATATATATATATATATATATATATTTATATATATAGATATATATATATATATTTATATATATATAGATATATATGTGTATGTGTACGTGTGCGTGTGTGTGTATGTGTGTGGGGGAGGCGAATATCGTTACTGCCAGACCCCAGTTCAAGATGGCATTGACTTTCCCCCATGAAAACAAAAACACGTAAATTCTTTAATCTGTCTTAGCAATAACAAGAACAATCTTCACCTCATCTACGGAATTGACTCTTCACTGTTTGTCTATCCCGTCATGTTAAATCAAACCGATATAAAATTCAAAATTTCCCTACCGTGATTTAAAATCACGACCCAATGGTTGGCAGGCAACCTCCCCACCAACTGAGCCAAGCTGGCAAGTCTTATACATCTATGAATTTATTTACTAAGTAAACAATAAACAAAACTTTCAGATAGTGGGATAAACATGTGTCAACTGAAAAACTAATTCGATCGGTCATAGAACATAAGGTGCTATCCAAAAGTCAACAATATATGCTGATAGGCCTATATTTAGCCCACCCAAAAAATTGCCACAGGAAATATACTGTACCCTCAAGATGATAAGAAACATGCTTTCATTTTGTTCACAAATGAATTTGAATTACTACGCTGATATACTTTCATTTACCCCATATTTCTAATTATACCAGAATCAGACTTCAGGCATAAATGGGTTAAGATACAAAACGGCTTCCTAAGAGAAAGATGGAAAATCGATATGAAATGAATAGATTGATTAAACTGTTCAAATTCCTCCAGCTTTTGGGTACCACTTAATACTATAGAAAAATAATCAACCTTATTTTCTTTTTCTTTTTCGCTTCTGTACTTTCGAATTATGGATGTTCCCTTACGAGAAAAAAAAAACTGTTTCTTTACCGATTGTATAGATGAAGAAGGCTGTAGGATAGATTGACAGGAACATTGTTATAACAACAACAGCTACACTGCGAATGAGTACAGTTCTAGAAATGATTAAATATATCTGTTAAGAGCATCGAGAAACATTATTGTCAAACTACGATCCAAACCTTGAGTTGACTGGACTTTTCGACCAAGTCATAACAAAAACAACAAAAATTCAGGGGATTAAAAACTTACATTTTCTTATCGTGATTTGAAATCACAAGTAACTGATTGGTAGGCATGTCACTTACTGATTGAGCCAAATTGACAAGTCCTGCATATCTACCACAATTTATGCTAAAAATAAGCAAGGGCTTGAACTCACGGCCAATGGATTGGTAAACGACTTTCTTACCGACTGACAAGTCTAACATATCTATGAAAATCTCACGGAAACGCACGGGCTAATTTCATGATAATAAATAAGTATATTTACACTCAAAAATAAATATCTATATATCTATTATTATGAAATAAGGAGTTTAATGAAAATGTAACTTTGAATTTCAAAATAAAATCTTAGAATTAGAAAATAAAATTAAATTAAAAAAGGTTTTTTTCAAGTCCATCGCATGTTCCCAAAATTCTGCTGCATGTAACTCGTGGCACGTGTGTTAAAGATTCATCATCACTCTTCAATCCCCTTGAAATACTGTAAGTAATGCCCTTACGCTGGCTACGGCTCCAGCCGCCCATGCTTGGGCTCCACATATAGCATCACCACCCACGGGCCCCAGTTTTGTGATATGTGATATAGACTTAGAGACTACAAGGACCCGAGATGGAATCATTCACTTCACCCTGAGCTATTTTAGCCATAGCTGGGGGTTGGGAATGGATTCATGACTTCCCCAAAGGACAGTAGTGCGAATTGAGCTCAAACTGACTGAACTGGAGTTTGAACTCGGTTCGCCGTTTCTGTTACCCGCTCCGCTACCCTGCACTTCCATATGTGGAATTCTATTCAGAAAAGGTGAAGAAATGACTGAGTGAAGGAGAAAGTTGGAATCTTAGATGCAATCGAACAGTTCAAACGATTGGAATACTGTGACCTGGCTACTATTTCTGTTCCGTCTAAAAAAAATTACTATTCATTCCTTTCGGAATTATGATGTATAACTTATATATTTCCTGTTTGGAAGAAAAAAAAATGTCGGTTTTGTTTTCACGTGATGTTCGCAAGAGAAAAGACTGCATGTGATTGAATCTAGTGAAGAAAGGGTCAACAGTCTTTGGGGATGTGATGAGATGGGGAGTGGAGGAGAACTAACATCTGGCAGCAAGAATACATCTCAGAGAAAAATCAATATTATTTCTGAACTGAAGAAATCAGAGCTTCGGGAACGTAATCAATAGTCAGGGAGAGGAATGAAAGAGAAAAAAAGAAAGATTGAAGGAAAGAAAGAGAGAAAGATGAAAAGAGAGAAATAAAGATGGGAAGGGAGAAAAAAAGATGGAGAGATGGGGATATTGAAGGAAAGAGAGAAGGAGGAAAGGTGGAAGAAAAAAATCAATATTATTTCTGAACTGAAGAAATCAGAGCTTCGGGAAAGTAATCAATAGTCAAGATGAGGAGTAAAAGAAGAGAAGTTGAAAACGAAGATTTGAAAAATGAAAAAAAAAAAAGAAAAATTTGTAGGAGGCAAAGAGAAGACATTAAAGCGAAAATGAAAATGAAATTAGGTTAAATAGCAATGAAGGAAAAACCAAGAACGATTTAGCAATGAAAAAGATGAAAGATGGAAAGAAGGCAAGAAAGAAAAAAAAAAAGAAAGTAGAAAGAAAGGAGAAAGAATGGAAAGAAATAAACATGGAAGGAAGAAAGATGGAAAGAAAGGAGAAAATCAAGAAAGAAAGATAGAATAAAGTACGGAAGTGAAGAAAGGAAGAAAGAAATATGGAAAGAAAGGGAGAAAGAAATATGGAAAGAAAGGGAGAAAGAAAGATGGAAAGAAAGGGAGAAAGAAAGATGGAAAGAAAAGGAGAAAGAAAGATGGAAAGAAAGGACCAAATATGTGAAGACTAAAATGAAAAAAGTTGGAAAGAAATAAAGGCAGATTGAAAGAAAAAAAAGATGAAAAGAAAGAAAGATTGAACTATACAAAGAAAGTAAGATGAAAGGAAGGAAAGAATGGAAGAAAAAAAGATGGGGAAAAAAAGAAAAGATAGATATTAAGAATGAAGTTTTGTATAGAACAAAACGAGCAATAAGAAAAGACTTCCAGCAATTGTAAGCAAGAAAAACCAAGAAAATAAAGTCTATCCATGAATCCAGGTTAAGAGATTGCCGAAGAAACGTAGCAGCTTAACACAGAACAATTGAAATAGATTGTTTTCTCGGAACTGCTTTGAAATCTGCGATTGTCAGTTGTTCAAGTGATTACGCTTTTATTGGCATCAACTACAGACTGTTCGCTTAAAAGCAAGATTACAAGCAACAGATTAAAAAAGGTGGTTGGAGCAGAGTTGCCAAATTAGCCACTTTCCGGCTGGATCTTTTTCTGATTTAGCCGATAAAAATCCTCGATAACCGGAGATCCGTCCACATAAAAGATATCCAGTAAGTTCAATTGAAGTAAATGTATAATTTTCATTAAAAATGTTTACCTGGAATCTTAATATATGGTTGTTCTATTTGATAACTGGGCTTTAAATGAGTGAATACAATATTTTTAGCAATAGAGTTAGCTGGAAATGGACAAATTTTGACGAATTTAACTATTCTGAAAGAACTGTTTCGACTATGAATAATAAACCGTATTTGGCAACACTGGGTTTGAGTGCAGTCATAGCAGTCCAAGCAGAGGAGACAGTGACACAAACAACCATATAAGATGCGTGTTATCGGCGAAGAAATAAAATTAAGACCAAATACAGATTTCCCCTGCTTTCCAAAAATTCGCTTTACACTATTCCGCTCTAATAGGATACTTACATTAGGTTTACCCGCTATACGAAATGGCTTAAAGCGTGGCTTGAAACACAAGAGTATGCTGACTGAAACCAACACGTCCTTTCCAAATAAGGATCATACTTTTCTGCAATCAATGCAGCATAGTCAATCAAGGCGAATATATCACGCAAGGATATTTGTGGGTCTGAGAACGCTCAAAAACTGTTACCTATAAATTAATAGTAATGAGTCCGTATTTTCACGTCATTTTGGATCAAAGTTTCGTAGGAAGGCTTTTCTTTTGGATTGTAGAGTCATCTTGAACAGATATTGCCCACCGCTTGAAAATTTGCGTTAGGCCACTTTTTTCACTTCAACAAAATCATTGAAAAGTGCTGTGAGTTTGTTTTGCAGGGACTTTTTTTCATAAGAAGCAGCATATCCCCTCTTCTCCTGTAACTCCTATCATCACTTTAAGTTCCGATGACTCAACCTAATATACTATCGTCTTTATTTTGCGGTCTGGTAACAGTCAACATTTGGGCCATACAAATTAATGGTAATTGCTTTTCTGGTTTGCGCCATTTCCGCTTACGAAATGTTAGTCTCATAGGAACACCCTTCTGTCGGGAAGTAGGGGAAACCTGTATAATTATTAACTATCACTCAATTTACCAAAGATATTTACAAAGCTCAACCTAGTCTCGCACAAATCCATGTATATGGAGCCCCCAGTGAGGATATCGAACTTACATAATAGTAAGGGTATGCTAGACAAGCTCGTTAACCATTGCTCTATGGAGAGAGTTTTTTAAAGAAAGTAATAAAATGGTTTTAAAAAACGTAAGTTTACATTGTATGCTGATATCAAGTGATTCAGCGATGTCCGAATTTTTATTGCAAGGTCAATCTCCACTCTTACTTCTATTCCGACTGGAGACGAATAATTCAAATTCTGTATTGTAAATATACAATTTCGTAGGTATGCAAGACTCGTCGGTTTTGCTCAGTTGGTAAGGGAAATGCCTACCGATCACTTGGTCGGGTTTTCAAATCACGGTGGTGAAATGACAATTTTATGCATCAGTTTGATTTGGCGTGACAGGATAGACAAACTGCGGAGAGTTCAACTCCTAAATAAGGTGAAGACTGTTCTTGTCCTTGCTCTTGGTACTGTGGAAAACTTGAATTGGGTTTGACAAAAAACATTCTAAATTAGAAATTATGGAATCACCGTTACCCTACAAAATTCCTGCCAGACCAACCAGCCCAATTGGCTCGAAATTCTTCTCTCCTTGAGCGTATGTGTGTCTGTCTGCGTATCTGTGCGTCCTGGTCATATTTTGGGGTTACAACCTTGAAAATCAGCATGAGTACATCAGTAGTAATTATCCAAGACAGTTTGTTCTATTTTTTTTTGTTTCTGTATTTATAGTAATTTTGAACCAATAATGTCCAAATCTTGTGCTGGTATTCCAGATAATTTCAAATTGAAAAAAATCCATTTCTTGAGATAATTTTTATAAATAATTAGTTCTAGGCATGTGCGTGCAACGGAGATTCATTTAAGCAAGATACGAATGTTCATTCACATGGTTGCTATCATTATCCAAAACCTCTTTCAAAAGATTGGAAAGATTCATAACACTGTTTTTTGTAAAAGTCTTCTGATTTGGAGAAACGTAGAGAGGGAAGTTTCCACCTCTTCAGCTGTTTCAAGAACTAGGCAAGACGGTTTTGTAAACTTCTTGTACATTAAGGTCCTTTCTGATTGGTTACCAAATTACAAGTCACCATACCGGTTCTTAATATATTCAAATAGTTGTTTCTTCTCTGGACAGATCGTCGTGCATCTGGTACAATGATATTGGAAGTCCAATATTTTAATGGCTGTTGAGAAATAGAAAATGTGTACATTTTTTTTTCCAAATAAACCGTGATCTTGACAATGGACACCAACCGTGGCTGGGGTCAGGTTTATGTTAATTCTTTTTTTTTTTTGAAAGCCTAATTTTTTTTTTTTTAAATCATATCACACATTAGATGTACTAAGAATCAGGAAAATGCTGTTACGTAGAATCCTATTTTGAATTCAAGCTGGACATTATTTGCAGCCTTTGTAAAACTTGAGGCTAAATTGCTTGGGATTCACTGGTTTCAGCACGACCACAAAAGTTAGGCGGCCATAAATGCAATGTAAACGTATGTTCTTTCCAAACATTGAACAAAGGTGGCAAAGGGTTCTATCTTTTTTGTGTATGTTTGCATTTTCCAGTGCTCCTGGCCATAACGTTTTATCAATAGACTTGGAAATTAGCATTAGTAATCCACTGAATGCCCTCTAAAAAATTGATGGGGGATCTTTGAAATGAAAAGCTTTTTTGACTTTCGGAGGGCCTTATTCTAGCGAGTTTATCACTTGCATCAATATATTTCTAGATGTTTTAATACTCTATTTTAGATGTTTGCTCGTAGAAAACGTCAGTGTTATCATAAATAGAATTTATTCTGACCATATTTATTCTCCGATGAAATTTCTTTTATACGAATTCAAATTTTGATGCTACGGTTGTTAAATGATTGACTACGGTAGCAAGTTTCTCCACTTTTTCAGTAAAAACCTGAACATCCCTCCGTAGAATTTTTCTTTTCGCAACTGGTAACGGAAAAACTAAAGCACTCGTTCTTATGTTCTCTCCATCCGTATCAATTCATTAAATGAATACGGTAAATACAGTTAAGTAATATCCACTTAATTGATCGATAAAACAATGAAATTCTGATGCCCTGATTTGATATCCCAAGTACATAGGTAAGTGCAGGAGGCCTAATGATAAACGGCCTCGGAAGACAGAATGGGCGAAACGAGTTACAATTCGGTTTGGACGGCTTGTGTCTCATTCCCCGGCTATGGGTGAATAACAGGGCAGTTAGATCCCTGAATAGTCTATTACAGTGCTAGATGAACTAAATGAAGGAGACAAGGAACTCGGCCTGCACATGAACTTCAGCAAGAAGAAAATCATGAGCAACAATCACGTCGGATATAAGAACACAAAACCGAAGACACAGAAGTGGAGAAAGTAGACAATCACATCTATACAGGACAGCGAATCTCCACGAAATCATCAAAAGAAGAAGAAATCAAGAAAAGGATCACTCTAGAACGAAAAGCCTTCAGCAGAGCAAGCTCAACCTTCAAAAGCAAGAAGATCTCATTCATCCTAAAAAGGAGGGTATGTAACCAATGCATCCTCCCGAGAGTCACCTATGGAGCTCGAATATGGAACCCTAAACAAGAGATTGAACTGCACACTGAGAACCATGCAAAGTGCACATGGAAAAATCAGGCTCAACCTCAAATGGAGAGATCACAAGACAGCACAATATATCAGGGAGAAAAAAGGAGTCATAGACATCCTAGAATCCATTAAAAAGTTCAAATGGCAATAGGCTGGTCATGTTGCAAGGATGACAGACAACCGATGGACATCATGACTCACAACATGGATCCCCAGAGATCACGTGTGCAACTGAGGCCAACAGAATACTACATGGAGAGACGAAATAGATAGATTCAGAAAGTATTGGCTCTGCGACGCCCATGATAGAGAAATGAAGAAGCGAATCGTAGGGAAGGTCTATGTCCAACGACAGACATTAAAAGATGATGATGATGATGATGATGATGATGATGATGATGATGATGATGATGATGGACCATATTTGGCGTCGGGCTATTATTACTCCAGCCTCGAAAAATCTACAATAGGTACAAAAGCAATAAATGGATCACCATGGATTATTCGAGAAATGGGAACGAAATAATCGTCTCATGTATTCCACTGAGTCGAAATATGTTGATGAGCAAAAGTTAAAATTCGAGAACTTTAGTCCAGATGAAGACTTTCATGACAAGAAAAACGCAAAGTGCAATAAAAATTTCTTATATACGGATAACCATGGTCCAGCGGTAGAATGCTCGTCTCCAGTTCGAAAGGCTGTGGTTCAATTGACTGCTGAGTCATACCAAAAATTTCAAATAATTGATACTCAACCGTATTCTGCTAAGTATAAACAAAGGGACAAGGACTGATTAGCTTATCTTCAAGACTAAGGGGTAACGGCCAAATCACGTTGGATATACCGGTTCTCGTGAGATATCTGAAGTTAAGCAACGTTTTAGTGCAACCTGTTAAGCACTTAGATGGGTGACCATCGGTAAAATGGATAATCCGACGCGGTGCTGGAAGATCGGTGGCGTACCTGTACTTGTATAAAAGTGCATGGAACTAGAAGAATTATCTTGTACGTACAAAGCAGTCTTCATCTATTAACACTATTTTCTATCGATGAAGTTTTTATCTTCTTCCAATCGCTTGTCTTTACCCCCTGCGAATGATCCGCTGTGCCGAACGAACGAAGAGTAGTGTGCCAAGAGAGAAAGGAGAGAAAAAAAAAAGGTTGGGAAAGCTTGATTGATCTTCAAGTAATTGCAACGAGTTCGATCTCTTTCGCTGTAGACTCGATGCCTGAGTTGGATGGGGTTTTTTTTTCTTCATTTCACTGGGTCGACCTTCATATTCCTTAGTCTTCCTTTCGTTCGAAATCGATGGCAAATCGGCAATAAGTATGGAATCAAATAAAAATAAAACATGTAACACCCCCATCCCTCACCTAAAGCTGGGATGTTTTACTGTGAGATACTTCTTCACTGCTGATGAGTGTGCTAAGAGGCAACTTATGATGGTGGGGAAAAAATTTAAAACATATATATATATATATATATATATATATATATATATATATATATATATATATATATATATAAGGTAACAACGTATATACATATATATACACATATATACACACGTATGAATATATACATGCGCATATATATATACATATGTATATACACGTATATATACACACACATATGTATATATATATGTACATATATATAAACGTACATATATACATATGTATATATACTTATGTACACACACATAATATACTCACACACACACATATATATATATATATATATATACATATGTTCATACACGTACACACACACACACATATATATATATATATACATAAGAAACTGGAATGTTAATGAAGCAAAATCGGTAAAATCGGAAAAGGTGAGAAAAAACAACAGAATTTATTGAATATAAGTCAAGAAATATTGAATCAGGAAGGAATAGGAAAGATAAAAGGAAAGAAGTCTAGATAATAATTCCAAAAAAAGATATGTAATATCTGTACATTGCATAAATGAATCACCGTAGCCAACCCTTGTATCTGAACTAATTATCTAAAAATCATCTGAAAAAATAAATCTAAGAATGTCTTTAAAAATTACCTTGTTCCAAAATGACTATAGAGACCAAGGAAGCATTCCAAAAAAAAAAGGTTCTTACATGGTGCCTCTAGTGTATTCGGGCAAATTATCAAGGTTGTAGCCCCAAAAATTCTGATCAGGAGTGCCGGGAGACACACACACACACACACACACTCGCACGCACACACACACACACAAACACACACACACACACAAACACACACTAAAGAGAGAAGAATTCGTTGCCAACTTAGCTGGTTGGTCGTGCCATTTATAGGACTAAACGATTGTATTTGCTTGTATAACTCCACGGTTAAGGTGTAGGGTAGCTGAGAGAGGGTTTGGAGGATTTGTTATATCCATGACCCGTTGTTTTACTGACAACTAATGGCTGCTAAGGACTACAAAACAATGAGCAAGATACGCAAGACATGAGCAATCAACTCGAGGACTTCCCAAAAGTAACCCCGTGGGAGGTGAAAGAAGCCATTAAACAGACGAAGAAAGGAACTGCCCCTGGACCAGACAACATCACCATCGACCTACTCAGAAAAGCGGGTAAAATCATCACTAGGAAACTGGCCAGCCTTTTCAACTTGTGTCTAAAACACAGTAAAGTCCTAGACGATTGGAACACTGCTATCATAATGCTTTTATATAAAAAAAGGAAACCCGAAAGACCTCAACAACTATAGGCCTACTCAACTGTGTATACAAACTTTTCACAAAGATCATCACCAACCGAATCACAAAATCACTCGATGAAAACCAGCCACGTGAACAGGCTGGCTTTAGAAGAAGCTACTCGACCATGGACCATCTGCACTCGATAAATCAGCTGAAAGAAAAAGCAGCTGAGCATAAATTACCACTCGCCGTAGCATTTATCGACTTCAAAAAGGCGTTCGATTCAGCAGAAATCATTAAGGTCATGGAGGCCATCAGTCAGCAGGGTGTAGATCCGGTATATGTTGAAGTGTTGAAACATATATACAATCACAGCAACTCCTTTATCAGGCTACATAAAGACTCGGACCCCTTTCAGCTCCAGAAAGGAGTGACAAGGTGATACCAGCTCACCTAAACTCTTCACAGCCTGCCTTGAGATGATCTTCAGAAGGCTAGACTGGGAGAGTAAAGGAATTAAGATAGACGGCGAGTATCTGAGCAACCTTAGATTTGCAGACGACATTGCCCTTTTCGCAGAGAACCTATACGACCTCCAACTAATGATAGATGAACTAAATGAAGAGAGCAAAAAAGTCGGCCTACACATGAACATCAGCAAGACGAAGATCATGTGCAACAACCACGTCGGGGATAAAAACACTAAGATTAAAATCGAGGACACACAACTGGAAGAAGTAGACCACTACATCTACCTAGGACAACGAATCTCCATGAGACCCTCAAAAGAAGAAAAAATCAAGCGAAGAATCACACTAGGATGGCAAGCCTTTGGCAGAGCTAGCTCAACCTTCAAAAATAATAAGATCCCATTAATCCTAAAGAAAATGGTGTATAACCAATGCATCCTCCCAATAGTCACTTATGGAGCTGAAACATAGAACCTAACAAAGAGACAGACCCGAAAATTGAGAACCATGCAACGTGCACATGAAAGAATAATGCTGGGCCTCACATGGAGAGACCGCAAGACAGCACAGTACATCCGAGAAAAGACAAGAGTTAGAGACATCATAGAATCCATAAAAAATCCCAAATGGCGGTGGGCTGGCCATGTTGCAAGAATGGCAGACAATCGATGGACATCACGACTCACACCATGGATTCCCCGAGACCACATGCGCAACCGAGGCCGGCAAAGTGTTAGATGGAGTGATGAACTAGACAAGTTCAGGAAATACTGGCTCCGTGACGCCAATGATAGGGAAATGTGGCAAATCCTGGGGAAGGTCTATGTCCAACGACGGACGCTAAAAGACTGATTATGATGATGATGATGATGAATGGCTACTAATATGTGTGACTGACATGACAGGAAGAGAGAAAAGAAGGTTAGGTATTTAATGCTAGAAAGGGAGGAAGAGAAGAAAGTTAATGAGAAGTTAGGAAGGGATAGGAGTGTAAAGAAAGTTAAATAAAAGGTTAGGGAGGGAGAGGGTTGACAGCTGTTATTGATGCTAGTATGACAGATATGGTTTTTATCATGTATCATGATTATTTATCAAGTTTAACACCGCACGATAGAAGCAGGGGCATCCATGAGGATCAAACTCACTACAGGATTAACTGGCCTTCACAGTTAATAACTGAACAACCGTGGCATCAGATTTTGAAGTCGTGTAAAAAAAGAAATAGGATAAATATAATTAAAATAAATTTCATTCATGGTATCACAGGTATTTCCCACTGGAAACCATCTGAAATAGAGCAAAATACGTTTAGATTCCATAGAATCTGGATGTTATCAATAAACCAGTCAGAATGAGACCCCAAAATAAAAGAAATGTTGTTCTTTTCAAGAATAAAAAATAAGAATATTTTCAAAAGGAGTCTAGTGGAGTACTGATGCCAATTCTAAATTCTGTAGACAAATCGTTATAGCCAGGAGCGCTGGAACACTCGAACTCATATACATATTTAAAAAATGGATAGAACCCTTCGCCGTTTCGAATGGCCATGGTTGCTCAATTAGCTTATAAACCATCATACCAAAATGGGGCACTCTTTTACTACTAGTCTTAACCTAGTGTGACACAAGGCCACATGCATCGAGCACCCATTTAATAGTAATGTAGTTTTATATTTCAGTTTCTCGACTATTTGGTATGAAAGCCTTTTTTTGTACATACAGAGTGAGTGTATGTGTGAGAGAGAGAGAGAGAGAGAGAGAGAGGAAGAGAGAGAAAATGAATGTAAGCTCAACAGAGTTTCTGGTATTGAGCCTTTAGACAATCAAAATTCTACTCCAGCATTTTAGACCAATGTGTTATGGAAATCGTTGTCCAAACGAGTGAAGTTTGAACTTCTTCATCTGCTTTGAAAGGTCAACAACACTCATTACCCACGTGGTTGTATTTAGAATGAACGTAATTTTTTTGAAAAACTTAAGTACTAACATTGTTGTTTTAGCTGTCCATTTTGTACTTATAGTTACATGCTGTAAATATTAACCAGTCTGCAATTTACTAATGTGCAAATCTGACACACACACACACACACACACACACACACATACACATACACAGACAGACAGACAGACAGACACACACACACACACATTCCAATGACGGAAATGTGTTTTGGGAGCTAGGTATACGGTAGGGCAGAAGTTGTGGAACTAGGTACACAGTGAAGCTGAGTTTCGGGAACTAGTTATACAGTAAGGCTGGGTTTGAGGAATTAAGTATACGGTGAGGCTGGGTTTTGGGAACTAAGTATACGGTGAGGCTGGGTTTCGGGAACTAGATGTACAGTAATGTCTCCGTTACTAAACGTGGAACATACAAACAAAAAAATGGGAAATTGAGAAGTAGGTATACGGCGTCCCCCAACACTTCCAAAACACACACAAGAGTTTTTTTTATGACTTTAAGCGGATAATAAACAGAAGAGGATTTGGGCATCTGCTGCAAAATTTGACAATTAAATCCTTGCAGACCCACTTGAAGAAAGAGAAAAAGGAGATCAAACTGCCAAGTGTTTCAGAGTATAATGAAGAACATATGTCATGGCTGAAGAACAGTTCAGAAGGAGGGAAAAAAGTAGTTGCAGTAGTAGAAGTATATATATATATATATATATATATATATATATATATATAGATAGATAGATAGATAGATAGATAGATAGATAGATAGATGGATATAGGAAGATAGATAGATAGATGTATAGACTGAGAATGATCCGCACGCAAAAACACTGGCAAACTCCATATGTATCAGAAAATGCATATCAACTACACACACACACACACACACACACACACACACATATATATATATATATATATATATATATATATATATATATATATATATATATATATATATATTAATATGGAAGGATATTATATATGATGGAAAATACATATTTTTTTGAGTAAAATTTATGTATTTTTCATCATTAATCCAAGAACCTATTGACGTATATGCATATATATATATATATATATATATATATATATATATATAGAGAGAGAGAGAGAGAGAGAGAGAGAGAGAGATGGATACAGATGTAAATAGATAGATATAGATAGATAATGTAGAGAGTTAGATTCTATTTAGATAGTTAGATATATATATATATATATATATATATATATATATATATATATATATATATATATATATATATAGATAGATAGATAGATAGATAGATAGATATAGATATATAGTAGACAGAGAGGGAAATTAAATGCCTGTTTGTCTACATGAGACTTGTTGCTTGCTGACCCATTCCGGATCTTCGAGTTCCCCCCCATACACACACTCCAAAAAAAAAACCCTGGCAAATGTCATTGCAGCAACGTCACCACGAACGGAGAATATAGGACATCTATTTATAAATGTCTTCCGATGTAAAAGAACTTTGGTTTTCGTTTCTGTTTCTCATTTTTTGTGTGTGATTCCCCTCCGACGGTGTCAGTTTCTCCAAGGGCTCCATCTCAATAGGCGTATATATAAACAAATCCTGGATGAATCCCACCACTGAGACAGATGGTCGATTTAACCCCTTATGTCCCAATTTACAAGGACGCACTGATTTCAAATAAATCAACAGAAAAAAAGTAGTATTAGTTGGACTTTGATCATTAAAAAGTCGGAATTTCCAAAAAACTAGTGAGCACAAACTATTTACCAGCTTACAGTGCATATTGTACACCAACTAAAAACTTATTTTTGGAGGGAATTTTGAAAAAAAGAAGCCTGGATAGAAATAGATAGATAGATAAATATGTCAAAATACGAATAACCTAGAACAAGCAACAGTGATTAAACTGGTCTGTTGAGGGTAGCAATGCTAAAGATATGGTACTTAAATGTGCTGTTGATACATAAAGGCGAAATGAAAACAACGGTTTTCCTTTTCCAAGTACATTTTTCTGCCAGGGGTCAGGGAGGGGATACGGAGTTTACCTATTTCTCAATTTCATGTTTTTTTAAACGTTCAATATCTAATAAGGAAGCTATTAACGTACACCTAGTTCCCAAAATCAAGCCTTACCGCGTACCTAGTTTCAAAAGCCCGTTTCCACCATTGTTCCCACTTATTCGAAAGTGGGGCGTTTCGACCGGTGGATTCTCTAAAATTTTCATATCATAAATTCCCCGACAAATTCGTATCACTTTGAACGTGAAGGTTAATTAAATAAGATATACTTAGAAAAAAAAACTCTTGAAGAAAGCAGGAAAGCTAGCTGGCCAAAATGCTGAGATCGAAACAACAGATGAGGGGATACTCTTTAGAATTATAAGTTTTCCCGCTATCCCAGAGAGGGGTCCTATAAATATGTTTTGCAAGCCGAAATGGCAAGAGGAGAATTATCATCAATGTACAAGGGGAATTTCTTTAAGCCTTCCCAGAACCCCCACAAAATGGTAATAATGGTATGTTAGGTGGAGTCATAGATGGTTGAGTAGTGAGAGGTGCAGATTGTGAATGCAGAGAGAGAGAGGGGTAGAGAGTGAGAGAGAGAGGGGTATTATTTTCTCTTCTTTGTAAAAGCGAAGAAGTGGCGTAAGGTGAACTTTTTTAATAGGAGATACCTATGCCATAATTTGCTACAAATAAGACGCACGATTACGGTATTGTCTTTTGACTGATGCCTTTTGACCGAACGTGATCGTAACTAGCAAAAGTCTATACTAATCTGCTGTCTTTTTGTCTAGACACTTTTTGAACAGGATTTTTAAAAATCGCTCAATTCTGATATTTTTTTCAGATTCAGGTTGTGTCTTGCATAACACACAATAATGAGCTAAAAAGTTAAAAAGATAATTTGTATATATTAACAATTTTCAGTAAATACAGATAGTTTTAACATTATTATTTTATTACTAGTTTCACTCCATCTTGTTGCTTTGCCTTCCATCACTTCAACCCCCGACAACCCTGTCTCACATATCAGCATCACTATTTTAAAAAGACTCCATTTTTTCAGAAAATGCTCAATTGTTTTTCCACTATAAACTAATGGTAATCACTTCGTCACTTTGCGCTATTTCGGCTTACAGCAGTTTTTTTTCCATCTTATTTTATAGAAACGCTCTACAGTAGGATTGTGGTGAGGGATGTAAGGTTGGAAACAATTCTGTAAAAATATGCGAAGCAGAACTAAGTAGTATTTCTAAATTGAAACGTTTCGACATTTTGAGAAGAATAGCGATGTGGAGGGTCGGTACACTTTTCCCAAGAGCTTAGAAAATGTGAAAAGGATTTTTGTCTGCTAGGAATAATTCCGATAAATGAATTTGTTTTCTTAGCAACCGTGTTTTGCGACGGTTTCTTCGTTTATCGCACATGCTGTCAAGCACATTGTCTGTATAATATTTCAAAGCAAGCTTTGTCCACTGTCTGTAAATTATCTCCTGTCGACTTCATTTTCTTTATTTGCAAAATAAGCCAACCTTAGGTTTAGACACGTAGAATATCGTTCTTTTTTCTTCTTTGACATCATAGAGAATAATGCTGAGAGTAAAAAATTTGCAAGTAACTTTCTAAATGTGTCCAAGCATCTCTATAAGACGCTTCTAGGTCGGTCAGTCAGTCGGTCGGTCGGTCGCAGTTATGTTAATCAACAGAAAGACGAAGGTGGGGTTTTGTGTTTTATTAACTACTGGCTATTAAGTCATAAGAGGTGTGATGTCATCAATATATGACGTATTAAGCGTTTGTTTTTGACAGTGTTGCCAAGTATCGTTTGTTAGAAGTAAATACAACTATCTGCAAAAATGGCTGAAATCGTTTCAACCTTTAAATTTCTGACTAAAGATATTCTATTTAGAAAAGAAAGTCGAAAAAAACTTGTTTTAATAGTAGAGTCCATCGTTTGAAATGATGGGTAGTACATATTCTTATCAGCAAACTCACCTTCAAGCGGAAACGTCCATGTCTACGGACAAAGAAGCGGGAGAGCAACACCGTCCATTTTATAAGGAGATTATCAACTAAAGATGTGTTTTTAAGGAATTCAGTAATTTCGATCAAAAGCGTCCCGATAACGATTAAAAACCATACACTCTTTTATGATGTCATAAAAAACGGTTGACTTCGCAACAGATGAGCTCGATAAAACGTCATGACCTCGATTGAATTCCGTGACGTCATAAAAATGTCCATTAAAGAACAATGCGACTTGAAAAAAAGAGACTTGAAAAAAACCTTCATAAATAGCCAGTTTCCTTTCGCTCGGTCCAATATGTTATAATTCCTTTATTTAATGAATGTCGAACTTCCTTCAGTCGGCAATCATTTCAGTTCACGTATCACTTAATGATCTTGATCGATTGTTATCAATATGAGAGAAATGCTAGTTTTCACTGACAAATAATCGATAATCACAAGAACTGAAGCAACATGTTTGGGGGATCATCAGGTGTGCATTTTAATGGAATTCACCTCTGTCAGAAAAGCAAACGCTTGGAATTATAAGAATTTCGCTCTCCCTTTCTATCTTAATATATATATATATATATATATATATATATATATATATATATATATATATATATATATATATATATGTATGTATATATATATATATATATAGTTAAGAAAAAGATGTATAAAGCGACACGTTTCAAAATAATATAACGCATTTATATATGTATGTATCTATTCGTTATGTATATTGTTGCAGTTTATATAGGTAGAGAGCTCAGTGTATTAGTAAATAGGGCTATTATATCAAATTTAATGTAACTTTAAATTTCGAATCAATATCATATATATATATATATATATATATATATATATATATATATATAATGAGTCATTATAAGTTGACTGCTGGACAGAGGCTTGCCCTTCTCTTTCCATGAAAAGCATGACTCCTGTCAATCTTACCGGCGAACTTTTTTATCTCGTCTCTCCATCGTGTCTGGTCTTTTTCTACCCCGTTAATTGTCAAACGGGGACCAGTCGGTTTACGGTACACACAAGATCAATCAAGGTCTTTTTTTCAGGCAAAAATTTGAAAAAACGTCTTTTTTATGTAAAAGACCTCGTGATTTTCTTTTTTTGTTTGTTTGTTGGATGGTTTTCTGTTACGCTAAAGCAAACGGAAAGATATAAAGGGTGGGGGGACTGTGGATACACACAAAACAGACATAGGCACTACTCTGTGTGTGCAGTCACTTGAAGTAGGTTGTTTGATGTGACATCACTACTACTACTACTATGATGACTGCTGCTGATGTTTTAATTTCAATTGTTTACCAAAGTGTTGTTTGTTGCTATGAAATTATTTAAAGAATGTCAAGATATGAGCACTTTTCGAAAATTAACAGAAAAATAATTTTGCCTGGTTTATGCATCTTCTTTTTTTATTCTCGACGATACATTTAATCGAGCTAAAATATATATTTGTATGACTTATCCACATGTGAATAATCACTCAATTTTTGACGGATACTATACTGGTTAAAAAAATGATAATAACAAAGGGAGATTTAGCACGGACATGAAGTACTTACTTCCAAGAAGAAAACAAACCTCTAAAAATAATTAAGGACACTTACCATCAGAGTCGATAATTGAAGTCAAGTACAAAGAACTTCTTTGAAGGATAAATATGGTTACAATAAATTCTATTTATGACATCATAGGCGTTTACCACAGAAAATATCTAAGATAAAGTAAAGAGTATCTAGAAACACATAGATTCCGGAGAATATAAATGCTATGAATAAACCTGCCCGAATAAGGCTCAAAAAAGGTTCAAAAAAGCTTTTTCCAAAAAATGGAAATTAAAGTTTTCGAAGACGTCAGCCAGTTCACAAATCTGTAGACTGGACGGTGTGGCCACAAGCGATAGAACTCATAAAAACTCCAACACATAAACACACAAACAAAACCCAATATAAAAAGGTATTCGACCCTTTGTCACCTTTTGGGGCTACGTTTGTTCAATATCAATACGTAGACCTAATTGCTTTCGTAGCACTACAAAACTATAAGGTTTCAAAAAGCAATTCTCTGTATGTGGCGTCTCCGATGGCACAAAAAGGAAATTACATTGAGTTAATATTCATGTCACGTTACTAGACTCGACCACCGCTCAAATGACAGACCATTTATCCAATAGATCTGACGTATTTCTCCCGGGTCATTATTTAGTTCTGTTCTTCATCTCTGTGTTACGACAAAATCATGTTGGTTCCACTAGCTTTCGTACGATCACTGAAGTTAAGCAACGTCGAGACTAATCAGTGGCTGGGTGGGTGGTTAACCGTCTGAGAATATCAGGTGCTGTAACCAACTGGCGAGCATCCCCTACAGCCATGATGATCCCCAAACGTATGGAGCACTTTTTCCCCTTTGAATCCCTTTAGCATGGTCGAGGTGGGGGATGGAGCTTGGGCACAATCATTTCTCCGTACTAAGTGCCCTGGCACAGCAGCTCAAAGTCCTAAGTCTGCTCAGACTGCCATGACAGAAAGAGCCACACGTCTTCTCCGTTTGCCGTAATAAGAAGGACCTGCAAGATGTTCGACACAGAATCCCAGTTTGTTTGGAACATGATACAAAGTCACATTGATAAATTTGTACAATTATTGTTAGGTTGGATCGTGTGATTGTTTAAACAGATCAAGTATTCATAATTTAGTAAGACTTTTTTTAGTTCATGCATTAATAGTGTAGTAGGGTCTTTTTAGATAATGAACTTAGAGCCAGTCATTTAAAGCTAGGTATCCACTAAAAAGGAATTTTAAAAAAAACATTCTGGTGCAGCAGCAGTTTTAAAATATTGCATTTATTGCGTAGGACTTAATTATACTTTTATAGTGCAGTCTTTCAAGTTATGTATTTAGAGCACAGTAGAATTATCCCAGAAATAATGCATTTATAACGCAGTATCTTAACTCATATGTAAGTATCGCAGCCGAATGAATGAATTATCCATTTACAGGGCAGTAGAATCGATTAGTTATACGGCGTAGTATTATAAATATTTCGTTATGAAGTCTTATTCAGTTTGAATAGAGTCTGATAGGGTTTATATGCATTATACAGGTGGCCTTACATGATTGATAGATGAAAACTACGGATAAATACTTGATTATAGCTATCTGTATCTTTTTATCATCGTATAACATAAGCCAGAGTATCTTAATAGAGATCAGTACGAACCTGCAAGATTGAATCTCATACAGATCTCATATTATGAATAATTTTAGAAAGAAGATATATGGGTTTGGACGGATTAAACCGTTTTTTTTTATCACAGATGATGCTATCAATTGGTTATTGTTATCAAAATTAATCGATTCTCGAACACTATTTGAAATGAATTGAAAATTTATAAGAAATCAATCTCATATCAATTGATTTGATAACAATGAATGTAAATTGTTCCAACTTTATATACTTTGATTAACGGCTTATTGTTATCAAAAAGACTTTATCACAAAATGGCCATGATAAGCAGCTGCTTCTTTATTTTAATAAACTATTTTCTTTTAAACAATTCGAGTAAATGATACACAATTTTCCAAGTTGACGTGACAAACTTCTGTACCAAATCTTCAGACAATAACTGCACATTATATATATATATATATATATATATATATATATATATATATATATATATATATATATATATATATATATATATCAAAGATTAAATGAGTTGTAATATAAAATACTATCAGTATACCATACATTATGTTAAAACCCTATATAAAATAACAAAATACTCACATTATTTCACAGCCCTAAACATAATGAAACAAAGCTAATTATTAAACTCATAGTTCAAGGGAAGGTGGTGTTTGATCAACACAGCTGGGGAACCATGTTAAAATGATTGTTTTGTTCTTAAATTCCCAAAACGGGTACACAGTAAACAACTTATGATGCCCACAAGAAAAATTCACATATAGTAAGCACTATAATATCTAATTCATTGTGAGACATAAAACCCTTTGAAAAATTTAGAATAATTGCACAAAGAGATATCTGGAAATAACTGACTGAAATGGCAATAAAAATTAGTAAAAAATTCTGTCATGTCTTTAGTGTTTAAAACCGTAAAGCTTTACAGACTATATATATATATATATATATATATATATATATATATATATATATATATATATATATATAAACGAAGAAACAAGAGGCCGAATAAGCGTATACGTGCAAATAAATACATACTGAAGACATACATACGGGATTAGATATACGAGATGCAACCCAAAAGTTCTGGGGATCTGACCATAAATAGAATTACCTACCCTCGCACCTAGTTCCCATCGTCTTCTTCGAAGTAGTCCACTGTATAGAGCAATGATACGAAGGGTAGCGGTAATAAAAACTCCGTACTAGATCCGGTTGGCGCGCGCATTTCAAATTCCCTGAACTTTTGGGTAGCTCCTTGTGTTAACCCATTAGTGCCCAAATTTAAAAAAAACAAACATTTTACTGAAATAAATTGATGCTATGAAATACTCTTTGACTCATCTTCCGAGTCATTGGTTCATATTCAGATACACTTCGTACTTACTATACTAAGTGCGTTTGACTGATATAAGGTACATTTGTGTAACAATTCAAATTTGACATAATCTCAAATCAAACAAGATAATTTGAATATAAACAGAAATGTATCTTTAAACATGTCTACTATGTATAGCTGTGTGGGTATTAATGGGTTAATTTACATTACTAAACGGACGTTGACTTGGGATTACACATACACACTATACACGAGTAATATGATCAGACGTTGATAAGCAAATGAACAAGATATATTACGTATATAAGTGCACAGGTGGAACACGTATCATTCGAGGTGTTGACAACAGCAATTTAAATAAAGAAACGCGAAACTGTAATGTTGCAATGCATATCTTTTGTCTTGTATTTAAAATTCCATTCCGCTGATAAAAGCCTCTCATGGTTTCGGAACACGTCTTTGTTCATTGTTTTAGGATAAGATAAGCTAAATAAACTGTGAATTTTATCAACAAATTTGAACAAAGTTGGAAGTTGAGACGAAAAAAAAACAACATTGTTGTACACGATATTCTGCTGTAAATAAAGTATCAGGTGTACTTAACGGTGATAGTCATTAAAATTGTCTTATGGAATTTAGAACAAAACTAAAAGACAATAGTGTTCGTGTTAATCTGTCATGCAAAAAGACAATATTGAAAGAAGAGAATTTTACCGTTTTATAGAGAACAACAAAGTCACGTAGAATATATATGCATACATATATTTAATGCAGGTTGATTGAAGTCGATGGGAAGGGAAAGTTTTCTTTTCATTTTTTTAGCTAACTTTTCTTGTTCACGTAAAGGGAATGTATGTGTGGGTCTATGGAGAGCAAATGTCCGAACGCTTGTGATTGAGCGCTTTCAACCATATCTTAGGTCAAAATCATGAATCAAGAGAAAACTATGACTGCTATTTGTTTTTCAGGAGGCAGAAGCTTTAAAGGTGTTTGGAAGTATAAAGTACAAATGATGAACGCCGAGTTAGACTTAAAATCAAAGAACACTTGTTGAAATAAATGTAAGTCTCATACAACGAAAAAGTTAATCTTCACATGTTACGTGCATAAAATCTCAAGGTATTTTTGTATAGAATTGTCATTGTTCAAAGGAAACTAGAGTGAAATGAATTGCAACCAGAGAAATCTTAGCGTCATAAGAAGATCCCAATTTGCTTAATTATGTTAACCTGCAGACTCCTTCAAGTTTATAGATTCCGATATATAACAAGCTTTCAAAACTAAAGCATTCAAGATTAACTTTGACAAAAACTTATAAAACAAGATTTTCAGCTTAGAAAACAAAATTTTCCGCTTATAAGGAACTATGGTGCTGGTAGATCGTTGTTTTTGGAAAGTTTCCATTGGCTCGATTTAATCTCAAATTCGACACTTACCTGATTCTTTGGAGGACTTATACGTACGCTCGTAAAGACCATTTTCTGTTACATCTGAAACAAAAGAGAAGTGGTTGAAAGGAAGCATGCCATGCAGTTAAAATGGAGGACATGCTGTCAGCAGGCAGCAAGGGGTTAATGAATTATTCATGCAATGTTTCAACGATAGAAGGAGGGTCAACAGAAACGCGGGATGTACAATGGGTAGACAGACCACATTCGGACAGCACAAACCAAAATGATCCTGCAAATATTAACCACTTGGGAGCAGCTGTTGCGAGAAGTTTTTTTGTTTAGAGTCTTCTTCCCCTGGCAGTCAAACAGATAACGATTCATAACCAGGGTTACCTGATAGTAGGGTACATCTATGGCCCCAAAACATGTAAAATGGCAATAAAAATTGCCAAAAAATGGCCAAATTGTTTATGAAAAACAATTTTACTCATTTTATTAGATTGAGTATCGTGAATTATTATCATTTTTTCAAAATACTATTATGTACCTTCATCGTAATTTTACATTGACAGCTTTACATTGACTGCTTTATTAAGATGAAAAATCAAGACGAAGATAAATATTTGTATTAAAAAGGTTAGTAATAATGATTGTTTACAAATAATTGCTACATTGAAGTACACAGCAAAAATAAGGATTTATTGAAAATTTTACAGCAACGAAGTCAGAATAGCTAAAAATCTAGCTAGATATGATCAAGCCAAAAAGTTTGAGGCCAACCGATTTTCGAAAGGGCTAAATTTGTCAATTTTTCCAATAATGACAACCCTGTTCGAATCAGTTTGTAGATAGTGGTGAAGGCTATAAAAGCAATTATTGTCCTAGTGTAGCTGACGAGATATCTTGCGAGAATTTTTTTTTACATAGCAGCTGAGGAGATATTTCACTGTTATGATGTCAAGCAAAAATATTCCGGCCCCAAGTAGTTAAATAAGAGATCACGTTCGGAAAAGCAAAAAAGAAAAGGACTTTAATTTTTTAAGGCATAAGTTTTATTTTACATACAAATTAGTTGATAGTAGTAAAGGTAATTTGATAATGTAGAAATAAAAGATTGGGAAAAATGTGTGTTACATCTCAAAACTATTATTATTATCATTATTATTATTAATATGGAACTTTATGCATTTCACCCTCTAACAGGCGTCGTCAGAAGTTTGTGCAGTATAGAAAAAAGTGGAGTACAACCCATTGTTGAGGATAAACTAAGATAAACGAACAAAAACTAGAGTTAGTAGGTTGCTTCCTAAAAAATGACAGAGAAGAGAAGTATCGATGAACCCGGATATAAGTCAAGAGGTCCGGCTCGAGGTACCTCCGGGCACGATTGGCTGGGAATTAAGCGACATTTGATCTTGTTGTGTCTCGCATCTGAAGTAGGTGAACAAAGCAGACAACTGTGAATTCGAACCGTTAAAATTCTTATTCCTCGGCCAATATACAATGCGAATTAGTTATTGTGAAAAGGGGAATTTTCCCTCTGAAAAGCATACATTAAAATATTTGCTGCGACGTGCATAATAAAGCTATGGTGGTGTTTAACAAGCATAGAGAGACTCCAAAAGTATTACAAAAATTCAATGAAGTACAGCAATTTTTTTATTAAAAAGTATAATTAAACAACAATGACCAGGAATTAACACGCTAATAAAATTAGCCGCGTCTTTATCAAATTGTGCTCTATGAAATCGTCAAGATACGACAGAAACAGAGCATCTGACGTACCAGCTCATGGTGTGCAATCTGACGAATGCATGTGTTTAATTTCATTATTGCATTAATTTCTAATCAATATTTTATTTGATAATATTCTTTGATGAAGAAATATATATACTTTTTGGAGCCGTTGTATGACTTTTGGAACCTCTCTATGCTGATCAAAAACTGCCATAGATTTACGAACGTCAAAGCAAAATAATAAAATAATCTTCTCCTCTCCCTTCCTATCCTCTTATCAATTTTTTTCTCACCCTTCCCTTTCAATGCTCTCATTTAAACTTTATTTTCCCCCATCCCTTCCTACCCTCTAATCGAACTACCTAACTTTCTTTCTCTCACCTGCTTTCCAATCCTCTTCTTAAACTAGCAAACTTTTTTCTCCCCTTCCCTCCCCACCAGCTCAACGTAGTTGTTCGAAATTGATTTCACCCGATATTTGAGCAGTAGACCAGTGGTCTAACGGATGCCCTTCGCCTGCTTACATCCAGGTCGGAGGTTCGAAAAGCCGAGGAATACTCGCTGGTCTAGTTTGTCTATAAATATGAACGAAGACAGATTCCGAATGATTTTCATAATAAGGGAGCAGCATGCAAGAGATTCAGATATTTTGTTTCCATGCAAAATGTATTAGTTTCATGATCAAGCACATTCTTGATACCTCTCTTCGTCTTTCAGTTATTAAATTCAGAACGGTGAACAAAAAAATCATGCCCAGGGAATAACCGTATATACTCGTGTATAAATCGATTTCGTGTATAGGTCGATCCACAGTTTATGCTATGCTTTTCGAAGCCAATGGTTCCTTTCCTTTATGTTTGAATTTCAACCATACGAAACTATTAGTCATGTATGGGTCGCCATCCAAGTTTTGGCTGAAAATCGGAAGCTGAAACTCGACCAATACACGAGTATATAAGGTGAGTAGGAAACGAAGTATTAGTTCTAAGAGAAAAGGGTGAAAGGATTCTTGATCAAATACGAAGTTTTAGTAAGCAAAGATGGAATAAGGAAGGATCAGATTTAGTATTCAAATCATATATTGTAACTAATTATTATAATATATCACCATGACTTGACTAGAAATAGAAGAAAAATTAGGAAGCACTCCGAGAGCGCATACCTCGACCAACGTCATTGTCGCCAAGAACTGAGAAATCAGGTTGCAGATCCCAGACTAAGCAGTGACAAAGGCTTGTAATATTTATTCATCAGAGACATCCCTTCGAACCTTGATTCTTTCCAACACTTGATTATTTCTCTTTCACTGAGTAACTTTGTCTTATTGAGTTATTACATCCGAAAAGCCGAAAAAGTTGTCCCAGCTGACAATCGAAAGAATTCCTTGATCCGTCCGAAAATCAGTTATTCCTTGGTTCATGGCCCACCCTTCCACAGAATATCATTGAGAATTTTGGGTGATATTGTTTGGACAAACAGACAAACAAACCGACAGACAGACATGGGAGAATACATTACCTCTGTCTAAATTCGTAGACAGACGTTTAAAAAACTATACATGATGTGCAGACAATATATATGTGTGTGTGCGTGTACGTGTGTGTTTGTGGTATGGATGATCTGACAGATTGCTGATGAGAATGACTAGGTGAAGAGAGAAATTCGAGAGAAAAGCAAGTTCCTCTGCTGCAGGTTTCTCTGAAAAAGATGGCTGACAACCATCGAAATGTATCGAAATATGCCCACGTGATGATGAAAATTTCGAGATGAAACTGCTGTTTTTTTCTTTTCACTTTCCATGTCACATTTCTTGTCATTTCCATTTACACACACACACACACACATACATCAAAGTTATCTAGATATGTGTTGTAAATGCTTATAATAATCCAATCCGATAAGTTCTATGCGATGCCAACAATAAGGTTTGAACACCATTATCACCGGGTTGCGTGACCCTGAATGGATCATTTTTCTAGGTGAGAAGCATCTTATCAAGAGACACCTTTCTACCGAGTTTCAAGTAAATTCGATTTGAAACAGCTGATAAACAATATGTGGTCAAACCTAACGACAGAGTCCGTTATAGAGAGGCGAGGATGTTTCTAAAAAATGTGTTTATTTCAACCCCCTGCCTCGTGATACGCTAAGTCAGATCAACAGGTAAAACTCCAAGAACAATCTTCACCAAAATTACGATTGTAAACCGATATGCAAATTCCAACCGACCGACTGATTACCAGAAGGCTGTCTCACTGACTGAGCAAAATTGATTTAGATATTAACGGTAATTCATTATATAGATAACCACTGGCTCATTTCATCATTCTGATAAATTCATAAATTTTAACAAAAACAAAAAAAATTGTACGATCAATTATGGAAATGGAAATAATTTCTTCTTTACTTTTTGTTTCAGTGTTCATACGCGTTTGTTCTTGAATTGTTCTTCAAATTCCGAAAAGAAGTAAGTTCTAAAAACTTCACATTTTTATTTTTTTTATCTTCTTTTCTATTATATATACAATGAAAAAATAGCAGCAATTAGTTTCAGTCGTGACAGAAGCGGAGTGGAAATGATCCCTGTGGCTCCCAGGCTTGTTTTACTTGTATTTCTGTCATCTTATTCCTGTTACTTTTTATTGCAACTCGATGGTCTTATTCTTTCTCTCAGGTGAATCGAGAACGAGGCTCATCGATTTAGTTCCCACAGGGAAGGGAAATTTTCTTTCTTTCTAACGCCAGTCCAATAAGGGGTGCAGTTCAAGTCCTGACGAAGGCTTAATCTTTATCTCTGATCCTCGCTATTTACTTAACGACTGTAGAATGACGACCTGAGAATTGCGATAAAAGCGAAATGAATAAGATAAAAAAAAGACTAACTAAAAACTAATGATAACTGACAATGCTTCTTAGAAATTCGAATCTCATATTGCTAGTGTAAAGTAGAAACAATATGGCAGTGTATGGAAGAGTAAAGAATTTATCAACTATTATAATTACAATCTGAGTAGCCTTCATCCGAAGTGATAGGAATCAGAAATATTTCGGAATTTTTCGGATTTTGGAATATTTGTAAATACATAATGATATATCTTGGGGATGGGATTAGGTAATCTTTGGTCATTTATATATGTTATCTTCTTTTTAACTTAGAATGTATACGACAAAGGTGTAGCGTATAAGTTTGTTTGGGGTTTTTTTTTGATAGCTAAAAAGCCGTTTTATTTCATTTTTTTAAGTCCAGACAATAATGGAGAGTATTATTGAATTGAATTTGAAAATAGGATGTTACAGTAGTGAAATTGGAAAACTAAAAATCAAACGAATAGATAAATAACTGAAAAAGTCTAAATGAATAAATATATTTCCATTAATATTCGGACCATACTCATCTTGGTTGTTTTTCATACAACGTTTCGGCCGTTGCACTCTACGGCCTTCGTCAGGTATCATCTGGGAGATTTTTTGGGAAATAACGAACCGAACCCTTTATTTATCCGACGGGGGTATGTTGACCGTACTCCCCTCTTTTAGCGTTAGTAGTATTGTTATACTGTCTCACACTAGGATCGAACCTAGTACCATCAGATTACTCAACAGTAATTTCTCTGATGCTGTAACCACTGCGCTATGTGTCCATGTGGACAACCGGTGTTAATTTTTTAGGAGCCTTAAACCTCAGGTGACAGAATTTTTTTTTTCTCGTTATTGTTTTCTGTCTTAACATCAAGAGAAAAAAAAGACAGTATAACAATACTACTAATGATGATGTTTGATATCCTCTCCCCTACATTTTAACGCTGTTATTTTATTAAAAATATCCATGTTTATACTTCTAATTTATTTTCATGTCTTACCATAACTTGGGGAAAAAGTCTAGCAAAGGGGGAATCAAATGAGATATTTTGTCTGTCAGAGTTATCTCCACTTAAAATCTGAAAAATCATTTGTACGAAATCTGGTTTGATCATGGGGAATTTAGGAGAGTGTTGTATATAATAGCTAAGATTAGTTGTTTTAGGCTAATTAAAAATGGCGGAAGATATGTGCCCACTTTATCATCATAGTTACATTGTAAATAGAAACACCTAGTATGATCTTCAAAAAGTTTTTTTTCTAAAAACTAATGAACTTCCTAAATGTTCTAGGGTCTAATGGATTGAAAGCGCCTACGATTGAACAAAAAAAAATATTCTAGAATAGCAAAGATGAAAAAAAAACGAATCTCAACCTATGCAGCCATGTAGCGAATCTGGTAGATGTAAGAATGATTTTCCAGCTTAGAGAAATTTGAAAGAGTGTTTCTAAAATTAATGTTGAAAATGTTTCTTTTTATAATTAACAATTCATTATGAAATATTAAAAAGAAGCAAAAACAAAAGCTTAGGGGGGAAATAGTGTTTATCAATCAGAAGATTAGATTAATTCACGGATAATGTTATCAGACGTTTGTTATCAAAATCTGTCTTAAACACATTCAGAATGAATTCAATATTTTCAAAAGTCAGAAAAATAAATTTCATATTAATTTTTTTGGTGTCAGTTTCTAATCATCAGTCATGAGAAAGAATTTTTAATAGATTGTATTGAATTGGGTAAATACTTTGTATAATGTTCACTGGCCATGGAATTTCTGTTGAACCACCGTAGCCATCAAAGGCACCGAAAGGTCCTATCTTTTTTTTTTTTGTATGTGAATGTGTTTATATGTTTGTGTGTTTGTGTATTCCTGCGCTCCTGGCCATGTCATTTTGTCTACAAATTTGGAAATTGGGATCAGTACTCCACGCGACCGCTCCTTGGAATGTTTTTCTGGTCTTGGGAGGGGGCGCTCTGTTGGCCTTTTGGGGCCTTATTCTGACGAGTTTATTAATAACATCTTGATACTCCGGAATTTACATGTTTCTCAATATTTTTTTTTACTCTATTTCTAGATGTTTTCCTGTGGAAAATGCTAGTGATGTCATAATTAGAATTTATTCTGACCATATTTATTCTTCGATTGTTTTCTTTTTTTTTTTTTTTGCATGATGTCGTTCATTATTTAAAAATCCCATTTAATTCTATTCTGTATTGGCTTCTGGAATGTTTTTTTCAAGTCGGTATAAAAGTGTTGATATTATCAGCAACTTTAGAATCAAAGGACCGGGATAAAATACAAGAAGCAACAAGAAGCGAATTAAACATATCTAACAAATGCTCAAATCAGTTAACTACCCAAACCCTACCTCTTAATTACTTTATTGATTAACCTAAATCTCAGCATAAAAGACTACGTTTATAACATTATTTGCTACCTGTTACGAGAAGCAAAGGGAAGCAACTAGGAAGGAAACAAAAAGTAACCTATTAGCTGAAACAATTTCCCTTATCAATGAATAACCCCAACGTCTAACCATAAATTCTTTAATTAATCACCTCAAAACCCGTCTATAAAACTATGTTAAATTAGATTCTTGTTGCTTCTTTTTGCTTCTCGGTGCTCTTCGTAATATGCACTGATTTATGAATCAAGTGAATGACAAGGTCTGTGAACATCGAACACCAAGCCGAACGTTGCTAAGAATAACAGTCAAAAATGGCTAAATGTTGCCATTTCCGGTGATTTTATAGCAAAGAATTTTTGTATATATACATTTAAAACCCACTTATCAAACAAAATAACAATACACTAATACTTCAAGGCAAATTATTGATAAAAATCGGATATTTCTTTTATTAAAGTTACTAATTATTTTTCTCAAAATAAACAAATTGGAAAAGATCAGTCAGATTTAGCCGAAAAATAGCTTATTTAGTAACCCTGATCAAGCCAGAGATGAAAGAAACTAAAACTGAGACAGACGACAATCTCACAAAAAATCTTTTTTCAAAAAGGGAGAAGAGTTTGGGAAGCAGTTATGAACCGTTTGCAAATGGCGGTGTAGTAGTTTCCACAGAGAGATCACTCACTGATCATAACACGTGACTAAGGCTGTTGATGTGCAACACAAGACACGTAGAGTTGTCTCCCCTACAACTTAGCAATTTTTCTATTGTGTTATGGGATTAATTGTTTTTTATCGCCCAACCACTGCAATGTCCCAAGTAAAAAATACAGACATCCCCCAATAAAGCACGATTCGCGATATAAGGCGGTTGACTGATGGAACCCAACCAAACATATCTGTTTTTTACCTATGAGTATTATCGCCCACTTGTCCAGAAAACAGTGAATAAAAACAGAATTTCCTCAAAGGATTTACTTAACATGATTAAAACGTCAAACTCCTTCAATTAACATATAATCATACGCATAATCTCTTTGATGTTGGGATGAAAACAACACTTTCGTACACCAGCAAAATTGTAACTGACTGAATCTAAGGTTCAATTATAACGCAGTTGTCTTTCATGGACCACAACATTCCCATTATAAAAGGAAGACTAAAATATTTACACGCACACGCGTTCAAGCATTTCGAACGTAAATCCCACATTTATTCAGAACAGAAATTAGAGGTAATTATCAAATCGATGAAAATGTCGTCTGAGTTTAATATAAACGAGTTTTTCACCAAAAGAATTTTGAATGGTTCCCAAAACTGAGGCTGTGGCCTGAATAAGGATCGCAAGGATGCCCCTGAGGGTCTTGGAGTAGTTTGAAAAATGAATAAATAACAACAAATTCAAATGTTTTTCAAAAAGTGAAAAAGAAGAAATGAAAAATGTTTTTAAAAAGCCATTTTTTTTTTCAAATTGCAAATATATTCAAATCACTTTTCGAAACATGAAACATCATTGAGACTCCGGAATAAAAAAAAATAATCGTGAATAATAATTTTTGCTACTATTTTCCTTCATCTTAATCGTTGTTGCATCATTATTGCACCTGATCTCAGGCCGGACAACATACAGCAGTGAATTAGTAAATTAGAAGCGAGAGTCAGGATAAAGAAGAGATTCCAGGTGAGATTCGAACTGACAACCCTATACACCGGAATGAATAAAACAAAATAAGAATTGATGAATGATAAAGGTACTACAAATGTATAAAAACTCCTGACGTATTCCAATCTGTTCACACCCAATATTAATACTTGATCATAAAATTAAAGTCAAATTCAGTAAGATTTATTTGATAAAACTGCATTGAGAATCTTTGAGATTTAATTTCCGCTCTGAGGGGCCCCAGGCTAAAAACGAATTCTGTGTCTGAGATCGTGACCAAAAATGTTTGGGTCACACTTGAATAAGTAAACATTTTGTGATAAATGCACTAAGTAAAATGTTAAATCACTTGCAATTCAGAAAACAATGTTTGGTTGAAATTGTCGGCATTAATCATCGTATTCAATTTAAGTTGATTCTTAGTTTCCGAACGTAAAATGGAGATAAATCTTGATAGCTATAAAATGAACAAAGGATTATCTCCCCCGCGTAATTTGAGGATTTTCTTTTTTCAACAACAACGGAAAAAATCATACCAAAATCAAAAATCAACACAAACCTTTAACGTTTCACATGTTAGCCCATTTGATGTTTAAAAAGGCTCACAGATAAAAACAATTCAATACTACTCAAAGCAACAACAATATAATTCATGTTTTTACGTTTTTTCTTCCAAGGGGGAGATAATCCTTTGTTCATTTTAAGACTAACAGAAGTTATCCATATTTACACACGGAAACTATGAATCTACCCTCCCTCAGTTCATACCCTCTGTTAAACTCTGGCCAAAACATGGAGTTGACGTTGTTTTTCTACACAAGAAGCAAGAACCAAAATAATAATCCTCACCAAATTTAAGGGAATAAAAATTAACACTCCCTACCGAGGTTCGAAATCGCAGCTGAATGATTGGTAGGCATGTCTCTTACTGACTGAGTTAAATTGACAAAGTTCATGCTAATATTAGCTTATTCGATTCTAATGAATAAATGCTTTTATAAAATTGACATTTCCCTAAAGTGATTTGAAATAACGACCAAGTGGTTGGTAACTGGCTCTGTTGCAAAACTGATGAGTCTTACATATATGCGAAAATTTATTTTACTGAAAAGCGAGGGCTTATTTCATTCTGATAGATAAATACGTTTACACAAAGAAAAAAAATTAGTATTTTTTTATTCATTATATTTACAATAAAAAGTTAGGATAGTATTCTTCAATCTGAATAGAAGGTGGAGTAGAGCTTTGACCCTACAGCGTCCAGGATTGTTACGCAATATTTCGCTTGATATTTCATTTCACGCTCTCGTATTTAATTTAATTTCGATTCTATTTCATCTCAAAGTGATCACCTTTCTTTGATTATTTTTGCACACACACACACACACACACACTATTTCTGTGGAATTGTTTTCAAAACAAAGCCACGCAAAACGTTGGTGTAAAATTGTACAGCCAAGTAGTTTACTGCCTTGAGAATTATTTTTACCGTTCAATCTCGCGTATAACTAGAGGTTGAAACTAAATTATTTTTAGGAAAGCCGGCCTTTTGCCAATTCGATTTTACGAAACGCCTACATTTGTACATGTTTTCGAAAAAGACTTGTTTCCAGAAGAGATCCAAAGAGAATATTGCTTTTACAAAAAAGTCAAAAAGTGAAAACAGCTTCCAGCGTTTGTTTTCCAGCTCGCCGTTAGAGCGACAACACAAACCATGGACGGCGAAAATGGCGCCGCGAAACTCATTTCCAAGAATTGCATTCGGCATCTCAGCATTCAGCCGCCATAACTTTGAAATTTGTTTCTAGGCATCTGAGCTTAATCTTGATTTTATTTCGTGAATTTGCTAACAAGATGTGTTCTAAGGTACCAGAAAAGCCAGAGAGAACTCCTAAAGATGATACTGGGAGAGACGGAAAAAAGTTATCCTGAGGGTCTGGGAACTGCCAAACAGTTTATCCCACATAAATTAATGGTAACTTTCGGCTTACGAAATATTTTGTAGGGACGCTCTACTTTTGCATAACGGGGAAAACCTGCACTTAATCTGAATGACAAATGAAAACATTGGCTGGCGCCAAAATGGAGAATTGCAGTAGCGGTTCACCATAACCTAAGAAATCTTCTTTTTTTTCTTTTTTTCTTTTTTTAAAGGGTTTGCACGGAAAAGTGTTACGCACACAAATATAGATAGATTGATAGATAGACAATTTGGAAGGCCATGGTGATAAATGAGATTCCCTTTTTTTCTAATTTGACGTTTGGTTAATTCTCAACCAACATCCTCCTTTTTTTTATAATGGTGATAGTTGTGAACACACTGGCATAGATGAGGAACTTAGGAAGGGCAATTTGAAAACGTCTCTTCCATTCTCGAAAAGGAGAAAAAAGCTTTAAAAGTAGTTGTTAACCTATTGCATTCATACAGACAAATCTCTCTAATGTTGGAGGGGGCCTCAAAGAACAAAGTCTCACAGCCTCCAAATCTCTAGATACGCTTCAGGTCAAACCAAATATGCCATCCCAGCAGTACAACTGACCCAGGGAAAGTATCTTTTATTAGATATATAAAATGATATTTATTTTACGATAAACCTAAAGATTATCAGTGACACATTAAATTGTCACGACACACAGTTTGGGAAGCTATGCTCTAAACTTTAGTAAGGTACCCCTGACCATACCTCCCTGCTCACGCTCCGTTGAAAATAGAACAGAGTGATGTCCCGTTAACCCATTCAGGGTGGGAGCGAACGTAAATGTACTTTGGATTTCGTGGCCCTTTATATATGGTGGGCATTTTGAATACATAATGAGGTCACATGATCATTATTTTTATATAATTTGGTCATAAGCTAAATCTATATCAAATAACTTTCAAATGATACACGACTTATCACAGTTTGTTTGACAATGAGAAAACCTGGATCCATCCATAATGTCCTTGTTTTGAAATCCTTAAAGACCCAGGCCTGGATTAGTAAAATAATACGTATAATATCAAAAAATTATACGAATCAATTACAACCCATTTAATCGTTCATTTCGGTTTTCACTGAATCTAACCATTTTTCACTTTCGGTCGCCAGGCCTGAGCCTACATGGCCTAATTGTTAACTGCCTAACAATTGTAGAATAAATGTAAAAAACAATCTGAGAACTGCGCTAAAAAATACAACTGAAAAAAGATGAAAGGATGACTAGTTAGAAATCTACTTATATGATATATAAAGACCACGTGATCGAGTATATTTTTTGTCTGTAATGTTCGTCGAGGGAGATAACTATCAAATACATATAGAGTTGTCTCCTTTATTTATCAATCCATTTATTTTACTAACGTATAAAAGATCCAGGATCATTCTATTTGGACATAAGGAAATGCAGAGCAACATTGTTTTTGATATTATTCAGCACAATGCAATTGCACAATCATTTGAAATAGATTTATAGCCGCCCTAATGAGCGGGTGTGAATCGCTCTGAAAAAAGAGAATACGTAAATACATGGTTGGAAATCAGAGAGTTTTCAATTAGTTTTTAAAACGTGATATTTGTGACTTTCAGAGGGGTTTTTTTACGATCTCGAAAAAATGTTAAATGTTCATACACGCTGCTGAACAGGAAATAAACTATACTTCTTCACCTTACTTCCAGTCCCCTCTCAATGAACAGTTAGCGAGATATCCCCCCCCTTATTTTCCTTCCTCTCTATGAATGGTAGGGAGTCCCCGCTCGCTCAGCAATTGTTTTTTGTCAGTGTCAGTACACAGTGGATTCAACTGAAAATGTTTCTATTTCGACATAAATTGACACTGTAAATCGACTGCCCCCTTCGACCATATTTGAGGTGAGGTAGTCTTCAAAAAAATAATTTGCTAAAAACCTGCCTAGGGGTCGCATGGGTACACACAGAAAAATTCATAGGTTTATGTTGTATGATTCCTGCAGTTGGCTGTCACGTACGAACATACTTTTGGTGAATTATAATCAGATACTTCCGTCATTTTTTTGACGACATGGGTAAAGTAGTAAGTGAGTAAATAATAGAAGGTAATTGTCAACACCGATTGGCGTTGTTCTAATTCCGACACACAGGCTAACCTGAAACGATTGCAATGGTCCAAATGCCAAACGCACAATTCAGAAAATATCACCAAGTAACTGTGTATATTTAATGCTTATTCCCGTTGCTCAAACAACTTACACATGTCCACGAAACCGGAGACTGTGTTATTAAATGCTTGTGTGATAATTAACAGTTAAAATTCAGCAAAAACAGATTCGAGAGAAGAAGAGGGTAAATATACAAGCGAAGGGATTGGTCAGAAGTACAGTAGTCTCCCCTTATCCGTAGAGGCTAAGTTCCAAGATGCCTCCCGGCGATTACTTCAAATTGTAGATATACTATATTTTTTATTTATATACCTACCTATGATGAAGTTTGATTTATAAATATGACTCAATAAGAGATTAAAATGGATAAATAATGATAAAATAAAACTATTATAAGATTATACTATAGATATAACAGTCATATATGTAAATTAGTAAATTCATTTATTTGTCTGTGATGTCCGAATCCTGTTATAAAAGTTACGGATTGGTCGATGTTAAATTCATTAATAGAGCAAATAAAACCATAAAAGGGTTGTAAATTATGATAGTCTGTTGTCATAACAACCGAGAATACGTCATAGAAACGCTGATTGTTCGAAATTGGAATAAAATAAAAACATTGTGTCATTGACTAAAAGAAATGTTTTGATGTTGAATGTTTGTTCAAAGTTAAACTTAGAATTCAAGACTTTATGTCTGGTCATCCTTTAAAACAGGTTGAGTTGAAACTAAAAAATATTAAAATTAAGATACTTGAATCATTGAAAATAAATTGCCTAATAAAAGAAAAACTTTAGCTCCAATATGCTAGTACTCTAATAAAAGTAATGTGATGGATAGATGATTCGTTCTTACCATATATCAGGGATTCTAAACCTTTTAATGGTCCCATCCCACCCTGTGCACCGGTCATTTTTTACTCCCAACCGACTTCCAGAATCATCATTTAAGAAGTTTGAGTATATAGAAGGACATTTTGATGACTTAATTTTTTAAAATTTTGAATTTATACTCTGGAAAAATTAGATTAGATTAGAACCATGGATATGTCAATAGGGATGAGATATAATGATAGAAGTATCTACTTCAACAAAAGAAGATTACTTACAACAAATTCTTCTTCATAACGTGTGCCAAATGTCTCAAGAGAAAAGATGTTTCTCGTGTACCTATCAACCTGTTCCACTACGTGGACGCACGTTTACAACCATTCATCAAGGGCAAGGGTGATAAATCTTTTCAGTTCTCCCCCATCGTGTCCAATACCCCCAGAGATTGCTTCCTGTGCTAAAGGTTGAGAACTTCCACCATACATCTTACCAATCTCAGCAAATGATTTTCTCTTTGATTATTGAGTAAATAACTTTTTTGCTGAAAGGGAGCGCTATACAGTCTTTCTTTATAATATCCAAATTACTAGTATCACTACTTTTGTTCCTTTGGGTCATTATTAAACAAAACTTATTGATTGTTTATTTCTGAGGTTAACCCCTGGTGACTGAAGCCGTGGATAAAGGGGGCACCATTGTGTACATTTTCAAAAGCAAGATATAGCTCTGTGTAAAATCTGAAACTCTTTGCAGGAATCTGAGTTTATATAGGTAATGGATGGATTAGCTCTACCATTTACTGATTGTACATACCAAACACAATTGGTCAATGTAAAACTAACTTATATAAATCAAAAGTTTTTGATTTCAGAAAAAAGCCGAACGATATTAGATATCATTACTGGTTTTAAATGATTTTTTCGCAGTTGGCAGCGCTATTTCAGCGAGGAGGAAGAGAAAATGAAACAGAAATGTATTGATTTGTCTTGAGAGAAAACATACGCTTGCGCATACATACACACACACGATTGGAAAGAAAGAGAAATAGTACTGATCAGTCACTGAATAGAAACCTCCAAATGATCAACATCTTTTGACAGCATGTCGTGTTGGGATGATCAATCAAAAATTGAAAAGGGGTAAGTTACTTCTCTAGCCTTTTGTTGGATCATTAAAAAGTCTGAATTTTCATAAAACAAGCGTGAATACAACCGGACACAAATAATGAGGGGCCGATTTAGCTTGAATATTCATTGTAAATTAGACACCACTAAGTATCTTTTTCTAGAGTGTATGTGGGGGGAGGTAATCTTGAATTTTTCAGTCTCCTATCTCAATTGATGCAGCCAGTACATAGGCAGGCAGATAGCTAGACGGACGGAATCACTTTAAAACTGAAGAAACCCCTGGTTCTCATTGATCCCTCTTTTTGTTAAAAAAAAAACTCCTTCCACTTTTTCTCTCCATTTTAATTCTCACTCCCATCTGTTCCTGACGACTGCAACAAGTGTCACAATCAGGGTTGCTAAAGTAGCCATATTTCGTTTATATCTGGCCGATTTTTCTCCAATTTAGCCGATTAAAATCAATTATAGCTGAAACCCGCCCATTTTAGAAAGATAATTAGTAAGTTCAATAAAAGCAAACGTACAATTTTGATAATAATTTGTCCTGGAATCTTGGTGTATCGTAATTTTATTTGATGAGTCGGATTTAAATGAGAATGTATAACATTTTAAGCTTCAAAGCTAGCTGGATATGGACAGATCTGGAGAGTTTTAGCCATTTTTGGAGGCGGTTTCAGCTATGAATAACAAACCTTACTTGGCAACACTGGTCACAGTGTAATTAGCAAGGCTGACTGGAGGAGGAGAAGAGTGGAGGGGTGGTGGAAGAGAGGCTAACGACAATGGATATGACCTAAATAGATTGTTGTGCACATTTATTAATGACGCATGAGTAACTCAGGTTTTACAAGAAACCAGAGTAGATAGATTTATTCAATAAGTCATGTTAACTCCGACGAAAGTTGACAGTCCTCTGAATGTCAAAAGCGATTTTTTTTCTCAGACCAAATTTGAATGAGTTTATACCGTTCATAAAAAAGGAAAGATAGAAAGAGTGGGCGAGAAAGAGGGGAATATTTTTCACTCGTTTACGTCATACAACGTCACATAATTCTCTTCATTTTAATCAGTTCTCGAAACGAAAAGAAATGTGACGTGAGAAAAAGCGCTCGTAATTTGAGAAACATTTCAACATCTCATATTATAAGCGTCGAGTTATGATCTATAACTTATGGGGAACACAAATAGATGCATTACACACTTCTTGGATATGAACGAAAATGGAGCAAGGCCCGAGAAAACTATTCAACATCCATTTTCAGAGTCATTTTCTAATTTGGTAACAAAACATCAGATATGGTAAAGCGTAGCATCTCTGAAGAGACAACTCTCAATGGAATATAGAGGCCGATGACGAAGTCCTGGTTTTTGTTGCAAGCGTCAACTTAGGGGTCTTTGCAAGTCTCAAGTTTGGTCGAGACCAGGACTTTATTCCAACACGTTTTCGAGATCCAACAAGTTCATCGAACGGATACATCGCTTAGAGTGCACTCAATTAGCTGCTGAGTGCACATGAAAATTTGTCGCAATGAAGAGTTTTCCACATCCTTCACCTATACCGGGAATCGGACTCAGAACCCTTCGTGTGTGAGGCAGATATGCCAAACATAAAGAAAGGGATGGGGAGAGAAATAAAATGGCGATGGGTGAGTGTCTGATAGAACCTTTCAAAAAATCGGGTCGGATTTTGTACACATGAATAATTCAACCCAGGGTGGATTGTATTGGTAAAATAAGCTTCCTGCATCACTTTTCTTCTTGAATTGGACCTCTAATCTGGTGCCTAACATGGAAATGGTTACAAGTAAAAATAATGCTTTTGTCTTAAACTTCGAGAAGAGTCTTTAACATTCCAGCTTTTGTCCGAACAATTCGATCTCTTCTCCCCATATTTGATGTTAACACAACCTTACATTCTATTAATACATTCTACGGCCTTCTTCAGCTATAAGACCGAAAAATGAATCTGCTGAAACGCTGTGTTTGTCATTTGAACCAACGGAGAAAGAGACAGATAAAAAGACTGCGTTTCCGAATCCAGGACAAAAGACATCAGTCAAAAGTGTAGTACGAACTACCGCAAGTTAAAATCACATTTGACCAAAAGGCATCAGTGAAAAGAACAACACTGCAGTACAATTGATTGAATAAAATCACCATAAAACTTATCCTTCAAAGTTACAAAAATACTCAAATAAATTACTCAAGACAAATTCAATCGAAATATTCTTACTACAATTTTGTCTTTTTGATTGATGCCAATAGTCCGTGTTACACTGTTGTTTTTTAGCTCATGATTTTTGTCTTGATGCCTTTTGACTTGTCACCCTTTTTTCTTACGTTTATCACATATTGCATTTGGAGAATGTCTAAAAAGAATCAACCGAAGCGTTATTCTAACATCACAGATGAAAAAAAAGATTGGATTGTCCGAGCAAGAATTGGTATAAAAAATAATAATTTCAAATATACTTATCCTACCAATACATTCAGTTCGCCTAAAGTTATTACCTGAGCAACCCATTTTCCCATAATAACTCTGCCTGACCAGACAGACGAGGGTCAGTCGATGTAATCTAATAACTATTTATCCGTTTGACTGACTAAAAAGCTGATGATTATCCGACCGCTTTGTATTGTCAGGGATTATTACGACACACGTAAACTTAACAAAGGTCAGTACAGGAATATACTTTGACAAAAGAGAATCCAAACTCAAGTAACCAGTTTCGAAAGAGTAAATACGGTAAAATGTCTATTCACAGCCTCTTTTCCAGCGGGAAGGTGGCATGTATTTCAGTAGGGGCGGGGGCGTCAAAAGGATATATTCGAAACATATATCTTAGTCACAACCATGTTAGATAATCGACTTTCATACGCAGAGAGGATGCTGCACTCACCACCATTTGTAGTGTAAGCAATATGACTCACTGTCTGAATCAGATGTCAGATTGTGCACTTTTAACTTGATGACGCATGACCTGAGCCAAGAGTGACACGGTGGAGTGAGCAAGTGCAAATAATAATACCGTCTTCTTATATAAGAGACATTAAATTCGGGTTATATAAAGCATTGTAACTTTCAAATTCTGTTATCCTCGGCAAGGAAGCCTGATCAGAAAAGGCTCCTATATATTACGAGTTGTTTTCTTATTTCAAACTTTCGACAGCCTTAGCCTCTTCTTCGGGCAAAACCGCAATAACCTGACAATTTGACTTATCGGAAACCGAATTAAAAAGGTATGCAAGACTGACCGTTCGGGAGGAAGCAGAACCGGCCTGAGGCATAAAAGAGCTGAGGGGCTGCTTAGGGCCCGATGGCCACTAGAGGGTCCCGAAGAGCAGTTGGGACCCTCCAAATCAAAATCTAAAGGTCCCATAAATGCTTGACCTGGCCTTGAGAGGAAGGTTAAAATGTTTTCATTCTTTAATATGAAACTGCTGTCAAAATTGGACCTCAAACCAGCACCACGAACACTGTCGCCACTTTGGATACATAAAACTTTTTTTAGAGATCGGTAACATTTTTAGATATTCATCTAAATAATACCTACATTTCTTTTATATTCATCTGAATATATCTGAAAATTTCAGATATTCTGCTAGAAAATATCTGAAAATCTTTGATATTAAGCTAAGAAATATCCAAATAATATAAAATGGCAAGAATTTATCATCCAGTACAAATCAAAATATATCTAAATTTTTCCATGGGTACAAAAAATAAGTCTGACCTCTTTTTTTAATTTTTATTTTTTTTCATTCTTCATGATAAGTACATAATATATTTTTGGATATTTATTTCCAGAAAGACTCAGATATTTTTTACATAAGTCTGGAAATCAAAATTTGAAATAAAATGGCCACTCTAACTATGAATACAGTTTCTCATCGATGAGAAAAAGATAACGTGCATAAACTTCAATTCTTTTGCTATGATAAGAAATATGGAATTCTTGGTCACAGACTGTTTTTTTTTTACAAACCAAAAATCAGAAGGTTCCATGCTTTGCTAATTCACCCTATAAGTATTTCGAGAACATTGTTATAAATACACAATATCAGAAGCTAAGAATCAAAGCTTCAAAGCAAAACTAAAATGAGCATCCTAAACGGGGAAATAAGAAAAATATCGTGGGTAGAAGTTGCAAATTTTCACCAGTTTTATTAAAAACAAAATCAGTGATTATGTCTGACTAACATACATATTCATTTAAAATTAATCATAATACGTATTAGAGTCATAATGCAAATTGTTAGAGCTTCAAAATTTATGAAAAAAATCTGAGCATTGTAGCTTTGAAAACAAAAACATCTTGAGGGAAAGTTCGTAAGACTTTGAATCCGATTTTCTCAACTTCTCGAAAAATGTCTCGTTGGGCACTTATCATGCGGGACCACTAATTCCTTTTCTACCTAATTCTAATTCTACCTTTGCAACACAATGATTAAGTAGAGAGTGCATAATTTTGCAAACGCCATACACTAATTGAAAATTGAAAGAAAATTGATTAATATAGATATACGATGCAGGGGAAGTAATTGCTTACGTTTCAATTTTTCATTTTTCGAATTAGTGTTTCAATACACGAAAAAGACATCTGAATCGGAGAAAAATCCTCGGATCCTACCCAAATCTAACCAACTCTTCCCAACACGATTGTCTGGCCAACTACAAAATTTCATTGAAATTTGACGAGAACTTTTGGAGGTATGTTATGGAAAGACATATGACTACGATACAGGTGTTGGGTGGGGTAAGAGAAAAAAATCCCTGGATCCACAACATGATTAGATTCTTCCTTAACCTATAGCACACGCTTCCACAAAATGTCATTGAAATTCATTGAGAACTTTTGGAGATATTGTGTAGAGAAACAGATAGACAAATAAGAAATAAATGCATATGCCTTTTCCACCTTCGTTGGCACAGGCAAAAAAAATCGTTAGCATACTCTACAGGTGCCAGAAATTTCTTATGGTGTTTTGTTATCCGAATATAACTTGAAAGATTATGAAGAATTGAGGTTTTTGTTATTGTTTCGAGCGGGTATGGATTACTTCTTCAGAATGTCAAAAAGCACGAGAGCGAACCTTAATTGAAAAGACACAATAACGTTATGAGTTTCGAATTACATATGCAATCGTGCGTAGGAAGAAAGAAAAACTGGATGAAGTTATCAGAAAAAGATAAGAACCTTCAAGGTGAGAATGTTCATCGAGTACTTGATTTAGAGTCGGTAGAAATCGTGCATGTACTTACGAGTAGGTGTTTTGGTAAATAACTAAGATCTAATGTGAACATACAGACACTTGAGTCTCCAATATTACTGTGATATATTCAAAAAACGCAAAAACCACAGTCAATCTTACACGTGGTCGTATGAAAGAAAAGCACGTTTTATTTGATAAGTTTGAAGTCTTTTTTATATCTGAATAACTTGATGAAATTGTCTTACTCGAACGTGTTCTATGAGCAAATAAATTTAAAAAGTATATATATATACTTGAGGTCTTTTTTATCAAAACTTATTTTTGAATAAAGCAGTATTTTATATATATATATATATATATATATATATATATATATATATATATATATATATATATATATATATATATAACCCTTGCAAGGGTCACAAAACTGATGCATGTATGCATGTAACAGAAACTGGGGGCTCCGTTACTGGCCTCCGTTGGGAGTTGTCTGTGAGAGCCGAGACGTTTATATATATATATATATATATATATATATATATATATATATATATATATATATTAAGAAATTGTATGGTCCGACAGAATTATTATAAATTGCCTTCCATCATACAGAAACTTGATTGAGACCTTTCGTCATTACACGGTGAAGATCATCATCACGTGAGATCATCTCAAATAAGTTTCTATATAATATAACGCAATTTATAATCATTCTCGCAGATAATATATATATATATATATATATATATATATATATATATATATATATATATATATATATATATATATGTGTATACATATTATATATATACTATACATTATCACTTTAAACTTTGTAACGGCTTATTTATAAATACTATCAAAATTTTCAATTTATTTAAATGTGCTTTGAGATATATTTCATAACTTATCTATATGTATATTACATGCCTGTATATACATTAAGGATCACACGCAGGTATATATTCATAAAAGTCTGCCGGGATAGTGTAATGGTAACCACATCCGCTGCACATACAGGAGGTTTGATTCCCGGTATGAACGATAATTCTTTATTGGGACAAATTTTTCTGTGCATTCAGCAGCTAATTGAGTACACCAAGTTGTGTGACGAGGGTGGTGGTATTCTTTGGGTGGACTTGTATCATACCAAGGGATTGTTATATAGGAATAAAGTCCTGGTCTCGACCTGACTTGAGACTTGCAAGGGTCACTAAACTGATGCATGTAACAGAACCTGGGGGCTCCGTTACGGGCCTCTGTTGAGAGTTGTCTGTGAGAGCCGAGACGCTTTTCGTTCTTTTTTCGTGCATAAAGACTCGCTGGAATGTCAGGCCCGGAATGTACACTAATTAAATGTAGACTCGCTGAAAATGGACACAACCGATGATATCTACATAGAGCAAGAAGAATGGAATCAGGGGCTAAAAAGAACAATATCTTAATCATTATCCATGTCATTAAAGTAGAAGTCCAAAGCATGAACCATTGTAGAACTGGCTTTTAACTTGGCCACCAACCAATCATATTGCAGTTCGATATGTTAAGGATTACTCAATGCACTCGAAACTAATCACTTAGTTTTGTACGTTGCCAGCATTGAATCCAAAATGTCAGCACTTTTGCCTTCAGATCGCTCGTAATTGCTGCGCTGACAAGACTTCGTTTTTTTAGATAGTTTGATTGTATTAATGCAAGAATTGCTGAATTCCAACGTCAAAACAATTTAGTTTCAACGATAGTCCTAATTCTTTTTCTTTCAATCTCATTCTTATTATTATGGGATGAAGGTAAAAACCAGTCAAAATTAATAACAATAAAAAATAGTATTGAAACGATTAGACACATCGTTGTATTAGAAAACCACTAGGTCTGAAATGTAAACGTTATCGGCGTAGAATATCGGTTGTAAGGAGTGAGGTCTAAAGTGGAAAATCAGCTTCCGTTTAACCATGAAGTCCCCGTGGTTAAAAGCGGTCGGGCGTATACTGATAATGCTATTCAACCGTTACCGTAGAATAATGGTCCGAAGTCGTGATAGAAAAAAGCGACAGGAAGTTAGAATAAAGGTAAAAAAATAGTCAAAATTCAAGACAAATTTTGTTTTTAAGCTGTATATGTCAATTGGTGTAGAGGAGAACAAATATTTTGAGAGAGATTAAAAGATATTTACTTACCAGTGAAGGAGAGAAGAAAATATTTATATAATTTTTATTTAGAAGTGTTTTTCTAAAACAGAGTCTCTTATCTCCTTGGGGAGGATTTTACAAACGGCGATCTATTAGTCAGGGGTGGAAATTATATTGGAAAGTATGATGGTGAAGAAAGTTCTAAATAATTCAAAATAGAGGAAGAATCGGGGAGACCTGGGATCACAAGGGGAGTCATATGATTCAAAAACTACTTCAATCGGACTTTCCTGAGGCAAAAAAAGACGTGAGTTCGAGTCTCACTGAGAGCTTATCCTTCATTTCCGATTCGCTATGTTCACTCACTGTCGTAGATTGACGGCCTGACTAAGTTGTTATAAAAAGCAACTAAATGAAAGAAAGAGTAAAAAGAGAGAAAAAAAAAAAAACCTCGACATCACAGTCAATAAATGAACAACCGTAGCATCAAAATTTGAAGTCATTTAAACGAAATTTCCTCGAAGAATAAATATGACCGGAATAAATTCTATAAATGAAACCACTGGCGTTATAGATAAACTACTACTACTACTACTACTACTGTTATTATTATCATTATTATCATTATTATTATTATTATCATTATTATTATTATTATTATTATTATTATTATTATTATTATTATTATTATTATTATTATTATTATTATTATTATTATTCCTAACGATGCTTAACCTAATAGAAATAAAGATAAGATAATATTGCTTCTTTCAACCCATATTTGCCTATAGGCCTGTATTTAGTCCACTCTGAATGCATATCCAAATAATGTCGTTTTTGTCAGAAAAAAAAAAACAAACACTATTCTTCTTCCGGAGTTTTAAAACTCTAACTAGCTATAACAGGCCTGGGGTCCCATTACCACACAAAAAAATGTTATGGGGATATGTAGAGTGGTTCCTGAGTCGATGTCACTTACAGACAGACGGATAGTCATTTCGAGAATTACAGTAGGATGGTCTTCCTCGCAGTTTCACAGTTAGAATTAATGATTTAGCGCTTTTCGCGCTTTTGCGCGCTAAATCTAGCGCATATTTTGTTTTGATAATGTGAAAATACAAGATTAAGCGCTATTTTAAGCCCATTTTCTAGCCATTTCAGCAATTAAAACTGCCATAAAATTGCTATTAGTGGAAGGTTTTTAGCGCCTTCCACTGTTTTTTTGACGCTTTTTCAAGGTCGATTTAACACGAAAAAAATGTTTGAGTTGGCAACACTGATCACAGCTTGGATTCACTCATTGCCAAAGGTATCTTCTCATTATGAGCGACATCAATTCCTTTCTCATTAACGAGAAATATTTACCTGGGGCGTTTGTAGTGAGTATTTGATATACTTAGGAACGCCGGAACAGATGGAAAACTCATTTTTGTGTTTGGAGCGTATTGTAGTCGGCAGTTTTTTGGCAAATAGGACAGTTATTTCAAGTAGTTGCTCAGAGGGTTGGCTGAAAATGGTTTCCTTTCGAAACTCTACGAGTTTCGACACCGGTGACACCTACCGAACCTACTACAGAGGCGTGCAAGTGACAAAGTTCTCCTTTGCAAGCTACAAAGATATTAGATGAAAACACCAAATAAACGCCTGGTATTTTTTTTTCTGCAATTTGTCAGATATTGGGAAGTTCGCAAAATGTTTGAATGCTGGAGAACCGGCAATGTTTTTCTTGGTTAATAGCTGGGAAGGTCGACACAGGAGTCAGAGAAAGATAGAGGGGGCGTTCAATTAGAAGCAATGAGTGTGAGAGACACACATATACCCATATGGAGATGCATTCGAGGTTAGATAGAAAGAGACACCCAGAGACGCACCAACAGGGACTCACCCAAAGAGACAGACAGACCGACACACACACATGTACATACACATACACACACACACATACGCACACACATGTACACACACACATGTACACACACACACACACACACACACACACACACACACACACACACACACACACTTAGAAGCAGAGACACACACCAAGACAGAAAAAAAACACACACACATTCAAATGGAAACACAAGGCTAGAGATGGACGCACTCGGAGGCAACGAGGGACGCACCCAGGGGCAGAGACACACACACACACATGCACACACATTCAGAGGCAGAGAGACATGCACACTCATCCACTCAGAGACAGTAAGAGAAATTTAGAGGGTCCTTTTTAATTACCAACATTTTTTGTAATAAAGTGAATAGGAGTGTGTGTGTGTGTGTGTGTGTGTGTGTGTGTGTGTGTGTGTGTGTGTGTGTGTGTGTGTGTGTGTGTGTGTGTTTGCCCTCTCCTAGATCAGGCCTCTTCAACGAGTGCAAGGTGGTCAACATTCTTTGAGAACCTCTGGAGATATCGTGTGGGCAGACCTCAACGTATATATATATATATATATATATATATATATATATATATATATATATATATATACTTGGGAAAAAAATGGGAAAATATCTCTGAATAAAAAACAACCCAACAAGATAGCATACCCAGGCCAACTCCGTACAGGAGCTATAAACTAAATCAACATAGAATATGAAATTACAAGGGAGAGCGCAATTCTCCCAATATATAGAAATAGTGAGTTACATCCCTTGACATTTGAATTCGTTTTTGAAGCTCTAAAGTAAATTTTTTTTTTAAAAACAAACACTCAATCGTAAACAGATTCTTGGATCAATTTAATGATTCACCCATGTCTTTTTTACCCCCAAACCAACCTTCCATAACATTTCATTGAAATTCATCAAGAACTTTTGGAGATATCGTGCAGGCAGACAGAAAGTCAGACATGAGGTAATATATATACCCCTCAGACTTCAAAGGCAGAGGTAATAAAATTGTAATATTTCACTTAGAAACTTCCTGCTAGCATTTCAACTATTCACTTCTAAAAAATTAATCTATTTGATTTGAGGAAAACATTGCTGAAGGTCGTCTTATCGAGTTTATACTTTAAATTCAGAATATTTTACCGAACTGAAGTCGACTTTCCACCGTAACAAGAACAATCCTCACAACATTTGGGGAGGAGAATTGAATATTACCATATCGTGATTTCAAATCACAACCAACAGAATGGTAGGCCAGTGTCTTACTGACTGAGCTAAAATGACAAGTTCTACGTAAACAAGTATATTATTAAAAATGGATAAATAATCCGACAGTTTCAAAGCAATATTATGCATTTATGATTTTATAGTTATGATGATATAATTGTCCACGTTGAGAAAGAAATACAGCAGATATAGACAATGAATAAACAAAATTAAAATTTTAAGTTAAGGCAGTTATTTGGACCATTGCATTACCGACAGCTGTTTAGCTTTACGACGAAGCGGCTACCTTATCAGTTACAGATTCGATTCCTGCTTTCCTGTTTATGCTATCCACGCTGTCAAGACATAATGGAACATTCATCGTGTAACAACAGATCGTTTGAAGTAGCGTTTCAAAGTAATATAATGCATTTATAATAGAAAATGTACCAACAAAGAGCTAGGCTGGATCTATGAAACTATAGTTTCAATGTCCGCATAGTTGAGATATGAAATAGTCTACCTAATGGAATAGTGTGTTTTAAAAATGTGAACTCTTTCAAAAAGAGACTTAATAATTATTGGGATAAATAGGAGATTTTATGTAGCTACAAGTCCACGGCAAAGATTTGGAAGTCATGTGAAAGATGAGGAGATGAGGATTTAACTTGAAAACCTGTTCTAGAAAATCACACCAAGCTCGGCTGAGTTAGTATCTACAAAATTCTCACAGATACGCAAGGACTTATTCAGTCTGATGAATAAATATATTTATACTAAAAATATATCTTTATACTTTTTCATTTATTATATATAATACACAGTCTACATCCTCAATTTGAATAGAAGTTGGAGTTAAGTTCGATGCTGCAGCAGCCAGGCTTGTTTCAATAGCATTCGACTTCAACAATTCAACATAATTACATTAAGAACAATCAAGAAAAAACGATTAACAATAATCAGGAAAGATATTTCAGTGTATGCAAAGCTGGATTGTTGGAAATAAAATGACGTCAGACTTTTTTTCCGAGTCGTTCATTTCAAAAAGCTTTAGCATTCAGTCAAACAACAATGCAGGACTTTAAATGCCAATGGTGGATGCCTTTGCTCTACCGTAAAACAGAGGGGAAAAAATGATTGATTTAAGTACGCAAGAACAATTTGTTCATTTTGAAAAGGGATGAAAAAAGTAGGTCATATTTTAAAAATAATAACGTTCAGTAAGTTTGTCTTGAACCACATTGGTAGGAATGGCGAGTTATCTCGCCAGAATTTCCATTTTGTCTCGGCCCTTTCTTTGTCAGTGATCTGATAATAATGGTGATGAAGATAGAGAAAGCAATTATTGCTTTGTTGGATTACAAGCTTAGCTTCTTGTGGAAGTATTAATATTCTTCTCCGTCATGATTCAACGCCTCTCCCTCTCTCATCCGTCCAGATGAATAGGGTTACCTCACCTTTCTCCAACCAATCTTAATGAGGCCTCTCACTGATCCAAGACCATGGTGAAAAGACAGTCTCCGGCATAATCGTTCGATCAACGTTTCATCTTGTGAAAATATTAATAAAATCGAATGTGTTATTTTTTGTGATCTTTAATGAACCCACATTTTCTGCATGACTGCGAATTCGTGTTTGTGTCTCTTGAGAAAATCGAATGGGTGTAGGCTGACGGTCAGCATATGGTTGCTTTTGCTGGTAATAAAATGTTTAAAATATATCTTGTGTTATGTGTAGAAAACGCACTACAAGATATGTATAACTAGTTTATAATTGTGAAAAATTTGCAAATATATTTGAATTTCTATGAGATAATTAAAAAAAGAAATGATAAATACGCACTATATATGTGTGCGTATTTATCATCTTTTTTTAATTCTCTCTCTCTATATTTTTAATTTTATTATATATATATATATATATATATATATATATATATATATATATATATATATATATCCCAGCAAAAAAATAACGAAGTTATTTATGTATCAATCGACACTAAGAGCTATCTTATTAGGTACTTCACACTTAATAATTCAAGTATCCTAATTTCAAGATTTTTTTCTAAGTCTCAACTCAACTCAAACTGTTTAAATGTGTAATCTGACGCAATGTCTTCAAGTTTCTATGACACAATCTTCATTGCTATGATACGACAGACGATCTCATTTTACAACCCTTTGATTGATTTATTAGCTACAAAATTTCATTTCATATGGACGGGTCCATTATAAGCTTTATATTTTAACACGAATCGGACAGGACAACCATACAATGATATAATTAAACACACTAAATTGCACACACACACACACACACACACACACACACATATATATATATATATATATATATATATGCATTACTTGTACTTTTTTCTTTATGTCGTTCACACAACATTTTGGCCCATTCATTCGTTGGCCATCTTCAGGTGTTATATGAAATATCCGTCATAGAAGAGAGACTCTTTTTGGTCTCTTCCTCCATTAGAGTAATGCAAAAAAAAAAAACGGTATCAAACAGAAAATTTAAACGTTAACAGCGACGGCCGTAAAATTTAGTTATATGAAGAGGGCCGACGATTGGACCGGCCGAAACATCGTATGGACAACACAAACAACAAGATGGAGTTAAATTGTCCGGAAAACTCTCTGAATGTTTATGGCTCTTTTAAAAATGATAGACAGTATCTCCACACGTACCTTTGTTGAAATTTCCCATTATGCTATGAACAGCGGAGGAATAATCCACGTGAGGTCGTTTTGCCCAAGTGAGTCACAGTGGACCGAGTTTCTGTTCAATATGGTCAAATTTATAACTTCAATGCGCAGATTAGTCATTCGAGTTATTTTGGTATCATTCTCAAGCTTTGTGGTTTGTACTTTCGTTTTACTTCCGCTGATATTATGGTTTCGAATTATTTTGGCCTTTTTCTAAAAGATTCGACGATCTAACAACTACAGCCAAAATAATTAACGACACTAGCATTTATTAACTAACAGCTTCCTTCTGCTAAATGGACTCTTCATTAGCATATTTCGGTAGTGATTTGCAGCAATTTATCAGAAAATTTACCATTTTAGGGTGTTTATCTTCATTACAACGGAAAACGGATTGGTGAAGTAGTTATCGGCACAGAATACTAATGTCCTTGAGGAAAATATGAATTTAACCCACGGTAAATGGCGGGACAGATTCGTTTAGCCTTCTAAGGCACTCCATCTGAGACAAAAGAAAAAAACAAGCCTGATTCAGATGTGGGGAAAGTTGGATCATCACTCAAGCACAGTGATTTCAAATCTTTGAAAACTCAAGAACCTCTTCTTTGTTATATCACAACAAACAATTACATGTTTTTACAATCCTTTAATTGTTTTAAAAGCAATGTTATTCTATTTCACATGGACCATTCCATTATAACTTATAGGTTACCAAAGGAATCGGACAGGACAACCGTGCAGCCAATCATGCAATTAAGCATATATGGCTCATACGGATAGATATTTCTGCTTGTTTCCTTCCTAGAGCAGGGATTCCCAAAGTGGGTACTACTACCCCTTGGTGAAGGCTGGAAGACTGAAGGATTGAACTTTGGTAGACGAGGGTGTTTTCTCTAATATTGAGCCGGATGTGAAAAAATTATCAGGACCATCATTCAAATTAATTATATTAATAAAAATAATCAATCAAGTCCTTTCTAGTATTTTTGTACAATTATATTTTTGGTTATAAAATGAATGCTTAAATCGACAAGAACCATATGTTCAACAATACGCCCACCATCCATGCGTCCATATCTGTGATTTCCGATTTCAAAGGAATTCTAAACGAAGTAGTAGTAGCATTGCTAGTTGTGGTAACAGGAGGAAAAGCCAATTGAAAACGGACAATTAGTGAATTTAAATTACATTGTGTGAAGAGTTTTCATCAATGAGTTGTTCTGGAATATTTGTTATTTCATTTGATAAGTAGGCTTTGAATGGCAATGTATAACATTTTTAGCCATAATATTAGCTGAAATTGAAAAGTTTGGTCGATTCTAGCCATTTTTGCAGAGAGTTTCAGTCATCAATAACAAACAATACTCGCCAAAACTGTAAAAACAAAGGCTTGATGTGTCACCTATTGATGGCATCACGCTTATTACAGCATAATAGCAGTTGATAAATAAAACACACCTCCTTCCTTTTCGTGTTTTATAACATAACTGTGACCGACAGTCCGATCGATCGATTGGAAAGCATCTCATAGAGATGTGTGGACACGTCTAGGAAAACTGTATTAGGATTGAATTTTCAGTGTATCAATCCAACCGTCATCCCGGGGGAGGGAGTATTTTCACGGATAAAAAATCAATTGCTATGACTTGAAAATAAGTTTAAACCCTTGAATTAAAACGGATTCAATAATATATATATATATATATATATATATATATATATATATATATATATATATGTGTGTGTGTGTACCAAGCATAAACGAATCACCGTATCCTGCTCGTGTACCAGAACTGATTATCTGGAATTATCTAGAAAATAGATCTTTAACTAAACTCATCTAAAACATTATTTAAAATTATCCTTAAAAATCAAATATTTTATCAAAAATCATCTTTTAAAAAATAATTCAATGACCTTACAAACCCCCAAAAGCACTTTTTTGGAAAAAAAAATGCTTTCACCTGGTGATGAATTCATGGATATTTTCGAGGATGTAGTCTCAAAAGTGAGACCAAAAGCGTCCGGAAACACACACACAAAGATAGATGAATCAGTTGCTCACTGGGCGAGTTGGTCGTCCAATAACGGGTCTATGATGAGTCGATAGCAACCCTATTCTATCTGTTGGTAACGCTTGCCTTAATTACTGACTAAAGATAATTTCTTTTCAGATTTTCAAAACGCAACATAGATCACTCTTCGATGCCTAATTGCTGGGGGTTGAAATTAGCCGGGTAGAGAATGGTGTAATTGAATTAACCAGGGTGTTGGAATAAGCTGGCGTGGGGATGGGCATTGACACAATTTAGTAGTATCTGTACAAAGCGAAGTCGTTAGAGAAAGATTTTATAGTGAGGATGTGATGAGCACATTGGAGGTAATGTGTACATTGACAGGAAATAGAAAGCTTTTTTTTTTCGAGGAAAAATTAAAGTCTTTTGGTTGTACAAAATCTTGAAATTGCTCAAATCAGCAGATGGAATAAAACTTGGTTAAACTGTTTATTTTAACCAGATTCTCCACAATGCACTATTTTAATACTTGTCTTTCAATGGGAAAATTTTGATTCGTTTTGTGCATCCGCCAACAAGAAAATATCATCATTTCTAAGGAAAGATATTTTCGAATGAGAAATACAGTAACAATGCTTCATTACCTCTGTCCACAAAGTTGGAGAACTATAAGGATTTCCTCGTGTCTGTATGTATTTCTATCTTTCAGTCTGTCTGTCCACACGATATCTCCGAATATTCTCAATGAATTTCAATGAAGTTTTACAGAAGGATGAACAATGGACTATGAAAGAAGTGATTAAATTTTGAAGCGGATTCATGCACAGACACATCCTCTACATCGTAACCATGTCGCCCACTACAGTGTGAGTGACTATTGCTTTGGGATAGGTACGCACTCTCTAAGGGCTTTCTAGATTACCTATATTTTGGGGAGGACGTATATTTTCCATTCATGTTGACAAGATAATCTATCGATAAGAATTTGTATGCAATGGCCCAAAGAAGATAATAGAATAGGGTTAATACCAGCCCATCAGAGTTTAGGTAATAAAGCCTTAGCATTGAAAGCTTAAGCATTATTTCATGAATGCCTGCAATTCAATATTAAATAACCCTCTTTGAAGGATACATCGGGAAAAAATCAGCAAACTTATTACAGTGTTTCACTGCTAATCAAAGCAATCCACTCAAACATTTTTCCCTCAGCCAACGAAGTTGGAAGATGAATATGTATTCACTAATGTTCGTTTGCCTATCTTTCCCGAAATATATCTCTAGAAGTTCTCAATGAATTTCAGCTAAATTTTCCAGAAGGCTGAACCATGCTCCAAAGCAAAATCGATCAAATTTGGGGGTGGATCCAGAAATATTTATTGATTGAGAAAGATTTTTTATTTTTTTCATCCATATTCTTATAAGTATGTATTCATATTCATCCAAACGATATCTCTAACATTTCTCAATAAATTCCAATTACATTTTGAGGGAGAGCGGATCATGGACTAAGGGAGAATTGATTGAAATTTAGAGCAGACCCAGGAATTGATTTTCGATTGAAATATATTTTTTCAGATACTGAAGAATCAACATAAGTCCGAAATATGATAAATATAAACATAGTTACCTATCCTTCATTGTAGCTATATATTAACAAATTTTCATTCAGTTTCAAGTTAATGTGTGGCGTTGGCAGAGGTGTGCGCTCTCTAAGTACTTTCCAGTTTTTTCCATTATTCGTAACATTTTGAAAAGGTTACAAAAGCTTGGCCAATTTACTTCCATTCTCTTAATGCCACTGGACGCATAAGAAGACATGATTAGACTATTAGAAACCGTCATCCAATACTGTCAACGTTGGTTTCTACAGTTTTCAATTTGTCTCGTTGGCTCACGAGTACAGGCTGCACCAACGGAGCTAAAAGGCTGAAAATCATAACATTTACTCCATATCATGTCCCTGAATAACTTTTCAAAAATCTTTTCAAAAATTTTCTCATGGTCATATTTTAAGGAGGGGGGCAATTTGCAATGTAAACTTAAGCCAAATTGGTCATTTAGTTTGTGTCCGGCTAAATTCATACTTGTTTTTTGTTTGCTTTTTAATTCAGATTTTTTTCTGCCCAACAAAAAAACAAGAGAAGTAACTTATTCATTGATCACCCCTTTTTCTAATCTTTTAATTGATCACCTCAAAGAGTATGCAGCTAAAAGACGTTGGTTACGAGACTGTTTCTATTGAGTGACTAACCAAACCCGTTCCGGATGAGGATTCCTTTTACCATAGAATTCAGCAAAATTATGCACGGTTATTAGTGATAACTTTCTAGCTTACCATATTTTAGGCGTAGCGTACTGAAATATTTCAAAACGAAAGGTGATATTTTACATGTGTGCAACTGTTTAGATCTCTTTTAGAATGTTACGTCATCATGAAAGATGCAAAATTCCAATGGTTTGTATTACATGTTGTTTAGTAAGGCGGTGCCATTTCGAGAGTTGTCTTCTAGAACAAAAACCTTTCACTTGCTTCTCCTGTACGCAAAAGCGCCAGTGGCGGAACGGTAAGCAGTAAGAAATATGGAATCGGTAATCCATTACATTTGCTTTGCTTACGATGTGCATGAATCCCCCTGCACCCACACACCTTCAGCTTGGAATGAATAGCAGGGCAGATATAGATATCCACTCTGGGTTGGCAACCAGTCTAAGTGACGAGCAACTGTAAATTCAAACTAGGGAAGTCAAACCCCTCCCCCAGCGTTCTGAGAGGCTAGCTCCGATCAGAGTGAGACCGGTGAAACCTTGACTGGCCAAGCAAGCCATAACTGGATTACAATAAATTGTTCACATAAATCAAAAGAGAACAAAAACAGACCGAGGAAATAACGTGACTGTCGTCTCTAACCCCAACCCCTCTTTCATATATATGTATAGACGTTATATTAATTTGAAATGATCCCCCATTGTTACACGGTGAATATATTATTTGGCCTGGATGGCGTGAATAGAATAAAAAATCAAAGAAGTTGGAGTTACAACAGGAATCAAACCTCCGAATGATAACGTAGCTGCTTCTTACCACTGAGCTAAACAGCCACCGGTAATGTAAAGGCCCAGATAATTGCTTTAACCCTATCTTCTCATTTTCTTTATTCACTGTCCATATCTGCTCTATTTGTTTCTCAACGCGGGCAATTATATCATTATGAAATTGATATATAATCTTACAGAAATAGTCAAAAATGCTCTATATCACTTTGAAACTCTATTTGAAATGATCTCCTGTTGTTACATGGTGAATGTATCATTTGGCAGCGTAATAGAATAAACAATTAAATTAAATGTCGGTGGTGCTTTTGTATACTTTCTGTTGAAAGTTCCAACCGTTGTTCCTTGGTCACTGATGTCGATTATTCTTCATAATTGAGAACATTGGACCTTCTTCGGGATTTATTATTGTTGTTCATTTTTCTGGGTCTTCATCTATTGAACCAACGCTGAACAGTTCACATTGTAGAAGTGTTCACTCCTAATATTTTGTTGACGTTATCAGCAGTTCGAGTGGCATTATGTCCAAATTTGGGACTGTACTTCAAATTCATCTGACTCCATTAATACCGAATGTAAAAGAAAATAAAAGACGACATTTCAAGTATAACAACCTAATATTTGATGATTTGAAATAAATTCCCATCCCAGGTTTCTAACAATCACTTTTCGATAGTTTTCCAAGAGTGACGAGCAGTAAAATACAGTGACTGCATAAAGTAATCAATTCATTTCTAAAGATGTTTTAACATCCTTATTCAGCTTAAAGATTTATTGGGTTGGGACGAAAGATCGAAAATTACAAAAATCAAAAAATATTGAAACAAATTTGAACATTGAAAATTTACGAACAAAACCAGAAACATTTTGGTCCACATTTTCTTAACTTTGAAGTCGTGTATGTTAAAATGAACTTCTTGAAATGTATTGGGTACTTTTTGCACTCACCGTACATCGTTTTTTTTTTCAAAATGGAAGGAGGTATGTAAGCAGAACTTGAATAATATTTTGTCTATAGCATAAGAAAAGTCGTTTCCGAGAGTCTGATTTTCATGCCTTTGTCTAGTTCTTTCTATTTTCTTTTTCTTTTTTTTTTTTTTTGTCACAGTAGACGAGAGCTCGAACCAAACCTCGACTGAAGATATTTCCCAATGACAAGTTTTACGGCAGGTACACAAGCGATCGGCTGCAACTGAGTCGGTGCCGAATGCCTGTTGTTGTTTTTGTTTTTTTTCAGCTTTCAACTGTTTCTTGTGTCGTTTTCAATCATTTGTTCGCTTTTCCTTCCTTATCTTTTGAATTGTGCGGTGATAAAGCAACACTGAACAGAAGGACGAGTCTAACAAAATTGCAAAATATAGTCGTCGTGTAATTAGCATTAAATAATCAATTGTGTAACGTTGGGAGGATGCTTTCGGTTTTTTTTTTTATCAAACTCCAGTACAAAGTCTGGAGTTTCCTTTGTTTCTTTACCATACCAGAAATAACAGAACAAATCTCACCAAAATTAGGGCTGTGAACCGATATGTAAGATCCGTATTCCCCTACCGTGATTTGAACCCAGGAATCACTAATTGCCTGTCTAATCGATTGAGTTAAATCGAGTATTAGTGAAAATTGATCATACAAATATAAGCGGGCATATTTCATGAATGAATATATCTATACAAAGAAAAAGTATTTTGATAATTTCGTATTTGTCATATATACAATACAAAAGTTGTAGTAATTTCCTAGAGTCGGAATAGAATAGGGATAGGATTTTGATCATGCTGCAGTCAGGCTCGTTTAATTTTTTCCCCGTTTTCTACACCTGGCAACGAAAAAGAGGTACATTTATTTGCTCATGTCTGAGGCGGTTTGTACACACACTATCCCTGGAAGTTCTCAACGAATTTAATGCAAAAGTGGGCCCTAGGTTGAGGAAGATTGGGTTAAATATTGGGGCGGATTATGGAATTTGTTTTCGATTAGGAGATGTTGTTTTCTTTTTTTTTTTTCATATGCACATGTATTCGCCCAAGTTTGTCCACACAGTAGCTCCAAAAGTTCTCAGTGAATTTCAATCGCCTTTTATTGCAGGGTGGGTCATGAACCAAAGAAGAATTGATTTAATTTAGCGGTGGATCAAGAGATATTTTTTTAAAAAGAAGTAAATAGTAGTCTGGAATATGCAAAATCTGAACACATTTAGTACATGGTATTGTCAGGAATATGCGCTCTCTGAGTGGTTTCTTGTTTAAGTATGATTTAGTCGACTACAACGTAAAATAGTTCGGGCCATTCGGAAACTTATTGGTGGAATGGCCATTCAGTAAATAATCATTTTAATCGAGACAATGACGAGATGCTATAGAAAAAGAGATGAATTGGGAGGTAGAGCACCTGGTATTGGGGTAGAGAGGGGTACAGAGAGAGAGAGAGAGAGGAGGTAGAAAGAGAGGTAGAGGGAGAGAAAGAGGTGGTGAAGGAGGAGATATACCCATACGACCCAACAGAGGAGAGGGAAAGAAGAGACGGTGGAGAGAAGAGAGAGAAATAGAAGAAGAACGAATACAGGGTGAGAGGGAAAGAGTGAAAGAGGTAAAGGGAAAGGGAGAATGGAGTGAGAGGGACGGTGAAACAGAACGAATAGACAGAAGGAAGACAACTTTGGAGGAGGGAGGGAGCGAGAGAGAGAGAGAGAGAGCATAAATAGAAAAAAGAAAGAGACACCCAGACACATTGCCCAGGAGAGAGACACGCATAGGAAGAGACAAAGAGAGACAGAGACAAACAGAGGCACAGAGAGATAGATAGATAGATAGATAGAGAGAGAGAGAGAGAGAGAGAGAGAGAGAGAGTGAGTGTGTGTGTGTATGTATATGCAGGTGGAGAAAAGAAAGCGATGACGCAAAAATAGATAAGTAGGAAACACACACATACTGCCCAAGAGAGAGAGAGAGAGAGAGAGAGAGAGACACACACATACAATGGAGAGAGAGAGACGTATACATACACTGGAGACAGAGCGGGGAGAATGCATAGGCCATAAAGTCCTCGGATGGGGTGGGAGGAAGAAAACAATAGTCATGCGTAGTCTAATGTATCAGGTAAAAAAAACAAAAATACACACAAGGGAGGTAAGTGTAGAAATAAAGAAAAAAAAACCCACGACGATGCATTTCAAGATAACGAATCAATACTTCGGTAAAACGTGCCTCGTGATCAACAAATGCATCACGTGATGTAAAAACGTTCCTTAATCAGGCCAATTGCATTGATGTTCATTTAAAAGCCGCATTTCCTCTCTTGAAACATTTTTTTTTTTGCTTTCCACTGTCTGTCAATGGCTAATGATACGAGTTTAAATGATTAATCGAATCAATGTTAATTGTTAGTCTCATTTTGAAAAGGTTTAAAACTCAGTAAAATCAAGTTTTTCAATTATTATGTACAAAGAGTGTTAAAAGCATGCAATTCATTTTTGGAAAATTCATTTTAACATCCTAGTGCAGCTTCAAAACCGACTGAATTTGAACCAAATATTCCTGGTGTGTCTACATAATTTTTAATATTGTTTCAATATTTTTTTGATGTTTGTATTTTTTAATCTTTGTTCCAAATCCTGACAATTTTGAAGCTATGCAAAGAATGTTGGAATGAACTTTCTGTAATGTATCCGAAATCTCTTTCAATCAGTGTATGCGCTAGGTTCGACTTTTGAAAAAAAATACAAGTATCCTCTGTTTTTCGAAAGTTTTGGATCAAGCTGTTATAGGGGCAACGTGCACTCTCTTTCTTCCCCCTCCCTACACCACAGTCTCCCGTAACATTTCTGGGGCGGGGTGTCTTGGAACGCTCGAATTTTTATCCTATATGAATTAATGGCAATTGCCTCTTCCCTTTGCACCATTTCGGGTTATGAATGGGATTTTTAATAAGAACCCTCTACTTTTGGATAGCGTAGGAAACTTCTATATCGTGAATTGAGTGTTTCTCAACGTTCCATTTTTTCTTGGTATTTTTTAAAAATTACATGAGAACTCATAGTTTCTATCTTACTTATCGTTAAAGGGGATGTTTATATATTAGCGACCATTTTCTATTCGCCACATTGTTCTGTAAAACAAAGTCCCTTTCCTTGGCTTACAAATTTCATGGCTGGAAAAAACGGTAGAATAAATCGGCTGAGACATTAGCTAACAATATGATATCACAAAGAATGGATCTATTATCCGAACAAATCTTGGAAAGATATACAGTATGCGATAACGATGAGGAGGCATTGCTAATATCTTTATTGATAGAGCACATTGTTATAACGAAGTCAATTGTCTACGAAAATCAAGGCATAATATTGGTGCACAACTTCACATTCGTAGATATTACACAGGTGTTCTTTGTTTTTTTTCTTAGATGCATTAAAATTCACATAAGTGAAATGAAAAGAAAGCCTGACAAGGACTAAGGGAAACGAAAAATCACTTGAGATGAAGTGAAATAAAACAGAGCTGAGGAGAAACAGCTTCACACAATTGGAATTCGGAACAGTCTTCCAAAACACGTAGTAAAAGCACCAAGTGTAAACATATTTAAGGAGAGGATGGATTAGCAATGAGAGAATCATGCCGTTTATTATAACCAAGAAGCAAAGATTATCGACGTCTTACGCAAAGAGGTGACCCATCCCAGCGGAAAGGACAAATCGTAATAGCTTGAGTAGAAATCTAATCTAATCTAAAAAATCATATTAGTCGTCAGACCCAAGTCGTTTCCGACAACCTTTAATTACGTGCTGTCAAGACGTTTTAAAAAGTTTGCCAACCATATGGAAGCTTAAACATTAACCAATCGATCAATTCTGAATAATTTTTTTTCCATAACTGCTCTGCATTAAAACACATTAAACTAGAAACTTAATCAAGAAATAATTTTCGTTCAAATTTTTTTTAACCGAAATATTTTTTTCCTTCTTTCACATCAGCATGGATTCCTCATTGCTGACAAGACCTGCATAAAATAATGACGACAGCATTTCATTTATCCCGTATTATAACCGTAAAACCAAAGATTATACAGGTTTATCCCAATATCAGATTAAAGGATGTCAGCCTGAATGGTGTAAAACGAAGATTCAACTACCACTAATTTCTGAGGAAAGTTTTTTTAGCGTTCCCAAACCCTAAAAATGGTGATGGTAAGTTAGGCTGAGTTGTCTAAGGTTTGAGTTGTGTGAAGTACAGGAGACTGGGTTAGAGGAGAGGGAGAGGAAGTAGGTGCTCACTGCTTCTATAACGGCTTTCAGTGAAACAAACTCTGACTGCTATTTCGCTTTTCGACTTTTTCTTTCGGTAAAAACAAAAAAGTAGCGTAAAGCAGACGGGTGATAACTGAAACCGCGGAAGCTGAAACCGCCGATATGGAGGACCACTGTACTTTTCTATGGTTACTTGAATTCATATGCGCTTTTCCCTCCTTCGCTCTTTCGTTCTATTTTCTTCGCCTTATCCCATAACTAATGTATACTTAGAAATTTTAAAGCAACAACCAGACAAAAATAATTATGGACCTTTCCCACCCTACTCATTATTATCCGACCTCAACTTCCTATTCACTGAGTTGGGAACTGTATCTCCGTAACGGTTTGCAGACAGACGAAATTCGTCATTTGCGGTCTGATAATGAAAAGTTTCATTTGCAAGTCCACAATTATCATTCGTCTAAAAATTTGATTACAGATAAGATAATAACATATTGGAACAACAAGCAGAAAATGTGTCAAGTAAATATGTTTTCTTCAACACCCAGGGTTGGTATTGTTTCAATTATCCGTCTTTGAATAACTGGACTAAATCTGTTCGTTGGCAAAGAGTTACAACGGTACAATTATTTAATAAACTTAGCTTAGTTTTGGTAAATGGTTACAAGTTTGAGGATTGAACTAGTAGAGATTATCAGGGCCAGCTTCCTGGTCGTTTCACCAAGACGAGAAGCCAAAGTTACAACAATAAGGTTATTTATGAGCGGCGACTAACGATCACTGTGTCCCAGTAAGTGCTCATAAATGGTGCGCTAAGCTATGGTTCGATCATTGTCATCATACTAAAGACTTAAAAAAAGGAACTCTGTGACTCATCGCTAAAGTACTTATCACAAAGGCTATGATTGAGGAATCTCTCCTTAAAATAAAAGTGTTCTGGCCAAATCAAGTTCGATACATCGGTTGTCGTAAGATCATCAAAATTAAGGAACTCTATGCCCAGTCAGTACTTGGATGGGTGACTGTTTGGAAAAGTTTGGACAAGCTTGGCAAGCCAGAAGTGGGTTTAACTAACAAATGCTTCCGTGTACCTAAACACGTAACGATGATACCTACATTATGTGGAGCTTTTTGCACAAGGCCATGAGTATGGAGCACTCAATAAAGATCGGCCACACTGAGCAGTATTAAGGATCTATAAGACCATCTTGCTAACAATTAGAATACAACGAAGAAACCGACTTGGACAAACAGTACAATTATTTACTAAGCATAGTTTAGTGTTTGCTCAACACCACGCCTGGGGGCACACAGTGCGGTTCAAACACAATATTCAGAAGTAATTTTCAATGAGACCTTGACGAGAAACCCGAGTTGAAGTTGTACAGTTATTTCATCACCAACCATTTAGCATCCGTCGTTGGATATAGACCTTCCCTAAGATTCTCCAGACCTATCTATGGTTTCCATGATATCTCGGACTCCTATCTTTTCTCCAATATACTGTGCTGTCTTACGATCTCTCCATGTGAGGTTGAGCATGATTCTCTCGCGTGCACGTTGTATGGTTCTCAGTTTAAGGGTCAATCTTTTGGTTCCATGTTCCAGTTGCATAGGTGACTACCGGGAGAATGTATTGATTGTAGATCCTTTATTTAGGATAAGTAGGATTTGTATGTTCCTGAAAGTCGAGCTTGCTCTACCGAAAACAAGCTAACCTGGTGTGATTCTTTGCTTTATTTCTTCTTCTTTTGATGACGTCATGGAGACTCGCTATACTAAGTAGATGTAGGGGTCTATTTTCTCCAGCTCTGCGTTTTAGATTTCGATCCGAACATCAACTAAACGAAAACGTACACCAGTCAAAAAGTATTTCATTCGAAAATGTACTTCGTTGAAAATGTAAATCAATGAAGACATACTTCATTGAAAACATAGTTGAAGCTCACCGAGATCGTTTTGACCGATGAATAGAGAAGCTCATAAAATAGACCCACTTTAATAAGTCATAAATAAATAGGTTGCTATTTACCAAGTGTAGTTTACTTTTGACACAAGATCACAATTATTGGGCAGTAAGTGAGGATTGAACTCACTACTAAGTAGTGAATAGAAAATAATGGCTCTATCAAATCATTAATTGTCACGAGAGTTAAGGATTTCCACGTATAATTCCTGCCGTTATAACCTTTAATTACATTTATTGTTACAACATACATTGAAAGAGGATTAATATTCAAGGATTAGGAGATCACATACCATCGTTCATAGACTCAACTATTACGAAGTGGACAAGATAATTGAGGAAGTTAAAAAATAATAATCTGGCTAATACAATACAAAGAGTGTGTTGGTTGGTTGCTCTGCTGGTTGGTCGGATGGTTCGCATGGTATGTCATGGGGAAAGTGCAGCATGACATTTTAATTTGAATTTCTCAACGTTCCACTTCCTGCCACCTTTCCAGCCAGTCATAGCTGAACACTACCCTTCCATCAGTGCAGCAACCCAAACCCAGCAAACACAAAAGGTGGAAGGGGGAGAGGCAAGACTTCTTGAAATTGATTATTTTGTTTGTTGAATAGTAAAACTATTTATGATTAATCCTCTACGATTAATAAAACAGTCATTTTTTTTATCACTGAAAGAAGATCAGAAAATAGTTGTTATTGATTATACTGGGGTCTCATATGCCATCAAATACAATTATTCTTATTGAAAGTTTTTTGCTTCTAGTTCAAAAGACGCATTTGGATATAGTATTTACTTGAGATACTTACTTCCTTAACATACATATTTGGAGTCTGGGATAAAACCCCAAGGACAGAAACCCGTCAGACAGAATCAGTTCAGTTCAAGTGCAAAGTTGGACGAAACCACTCAGAAAAAAACTCCAAGTATTATTCTCTTTACGTTCCTTATCATTTTTACTGAGGGGGTAAGTGTTTATCTGGCCTCATATTGCGATCAAATATTTTCAAAGTTTGTCAGGGTTTTTTTTGTTTTTTTTTGTAGATATGAGGCTAATACTAACACTAACACAGATACTAACGCTAACTAAACTCAGACCAAACTAAAGCAGTCATGGTGCTTTCTTTCCCGGTCTTTAGACAAATGTTACTTCGACTGGTTTTGATTTTAATCTCATTAAATTAGAACAACAACACAGGCTATTCAGATACTGTGTTTAAACTATTGATTACAGCTCCTAATTGCTCGATGCGAGCGCGTGTGTATGAGTGTGTACCCGTGTGTAAGTATGCGTGTGTAAGTATGGGTATGTGAGTGTGCACGTGCGTAGGGGGGTGAGAGTAAAGGAGAGCAAGGAGTAATGAATGTGATTGAAGAAAGGGGAGAGCAAGGGTAGATGGGTGGATTAGTAAAACTACTTTCAATGATCTACGCCCCTCCCCTTCCCTTCCCATTACATTGGATTCCCATTAGAGCTTCTTCGAGTATTCTACCAATGCTACACGAAGAATGGAAATTTAATGAACTAGAATAGCTATCTTGACATTTTTTTTTCCGAAAAATTCCAAATCGCTCAAGATGAGAGAAAGAGAGAGATAAATACCTCATTCGAAAGCCTCCAATTGAAATGGATAGTTTACAATGAATGTACACATAAAAGATTAACTAAGGATATTTACAATCATTTGAAATTAATCCTCATAAATAAAATGCATTATGTATTAGTCTATCGATTATATATATATATATATATATATGTGTGTGTGTGTGTGTGTGTGTGTATGTGTGTGTGTGTATGTATGTATGTACATCTATTTGAATAGCTACACATAGCTATATATATACATGTATATTTATTTGAATAGCTGAATATGTGTATATCTATTTGAATACGCACGAACGCACACACACACACACACGCATATATATATATATATATATATATATATATATATATATATATATATATATATATCTTAATGCATGACTGTCGCGTTGAAAGAAACAAATAAAGCAGATATAGACGGAAGAATGAACGAGATGAGAATTTGGAGTGTAAACAGTTGTTTGAGCATTTGCATTACCAGCAGCTGTTTAGCTCAATAGTAACAGTAATGTCAGGATGAAACAGCTACTCTATCGGTCGCAGGTTTGTTTCTTGCAGCAGCCTCACTTTCTTTAATTGTTTATTCTATTCTTGTGATCTAGGCCAAGTGATACATTAACCGTTTAAAGATGGGATTCACTTCAAATGAGAGTTTCTATATTATATGACGATATTTTCACTCATATATATATATATATATATATATATATATATTCAGCTACGTCTCTCTATATACATACATATAGTTATATCTGTACGTATATGTGTGTGTGTGTGTGTGTGTTTGTTATTGAGAAATGGATATATATGATCCGACAGAATGATAATATATTGCGTTATACTATCTAGAAAATCTTATTTGAAATGATTTTCCGTTACTACAAGGGGGGTGTATTACTTGACCTAGACTAGACAACGTAAATAGAATAAACAATAAAAGAAAATGGGACTTCTTCAGGGATAGAACTTGCGTCCGATACGGTAGCTGCTTAAACGTAGCGTTGCTCTTACCATTGAGCTGAACTGTCGCCGGTAATGGAAAGCCCAAATAACTGCACCCTATCGGTTGCATGTTCAAGTATAAGTTTTAGTAAATAATCGTTTTTTCTCATTTTTGATGACTTATCGTTTGGCGAAAACATATTCAAAAAAATCCCCATCCGCAAAAAATGAATCAATCCTAGCTTAGATGGATATAAACTAACGATCTCTATATGCTGTGTTGAGCGACTGTATTTTATATCTGCATAAGTAAGGATTACCAAAAATAATTTGCTTTAAAATAGAAAAACTATAATTTCCGAACTACTAAGAATCACCATAATGCATGAGTGACAAATCTCAATATGATGGCAATTGATTGGTGAAAATCCCACGTTTCTATATCCATTAGTTTCAAAATTATTAAGCGTCAAGGGACAGGCCTAGTCGGATCGTTTTCTTTAGTGTAAATGGGTCTTCAAAACACTTCTTATCGAACAGTGAAAACAGCATGCTTTAACAATTTCTGAAACACGGGGCAGATCTGTGACCAATGTATAACGATAAGAGCGACTCCGCCAATGGCTCGGCTGCAACTTATGTTTTCTGATATACATAGCAATACAAAAGGACGCTCTAAGTGAATTCTTTCTCCCTTTCTCCTTGCCTGTATTGTAACACGAACAAAGATGTTCAGATGTGCTTTCTTCTCTATGATCCTTTTCATTTCACATGTATTTATCATCAAAGGCGTACGGGAGAATGAAGTCTCAAATACAAAAAAAGATCAACAGTGCGCGCCATCCTACCCTTCTTACATACCCTCTCTTGCCTTTCAGCTCACGGCATAAAATCGTTGTGTATAAAAACAGGATGACTAATTGAGAAGGGAAGGGTCCCGAAAAAAAACAACTTTGTAACCTCTGACAGAATCCCTCACAGAGGTCCAGTAAACAGGCATACAAAACCAGTTATAAAATGGAGACAGAGATTTGGAACCCAAGTCGTGTTACAAGGAAACTACTCGTTGGATTCAAGGTCAATGTTTTGCTCTTACCGCTAACAAATGTTGAATTACCGATAACTCAAACAAATCAGAGTTTCTGACGACGGAGCCAGCAAGAAAACTATTAAATGTCTACTGTTGACCTGAATACGGCGTCCTCGGAGGCCACGTGATTACAAAATGTAAGAGCATAAAAAAATGACTTTAAACTGAAGCAGTTAAGGTGAATTTTTTTAAATCGTAAATCAGCGGTGTCAAACATGTGGTCTGCGTTTGTTTTAAGAGCTTAACGCGAGCAGCAGAGCAGAATAAATCCGTATTTCTTATTTTTGTATTGCCCAACTTATAAGTGATCGCGGATAGCTAATAGTTATGCTATCTGGCTTGCATACTGTGGATTTGCATTATATTTTGCCCGCCATTTTAAATGAGTTTAATACGCCTGTTGTCAATGGAACAGCCCACCATAGCAAATGAGTTTGACACCCCTGCCGTTAAATGGAACCGTCGGAAATAGGTATTCAGAACAAAATATGGAGCTATTATACGAGCGCCGTCTTGAAAGTATTCAACCATTTTGAATTTCTACGTAACTGACGGCGTGGCCTTGATGTTTTTAGTTTTTGTTTTTTTTTATTTTGGTCACCCTAAACAAAGCCTTTCAGCCATTTCTCACATCAAAGGATCAGTAAGAAAAAAGAAGAAAAAAAGAAAAAGGGAGTTGTCTCTGCCACAAAACTGAGGCTAGTAAAACATGTTAAAACAGCTCATTGGAGTTAAAAACAGTAAAACTTGACATGTTTAAAAAAAAAAAAGATTAAAAGGTAATAAGAGGGTTAAAATGACCTAAAAGCAATAAAAGGGGTTAGAATCGCTGAATGGCTAATGATGTTGGAAATATACGAGTTAAAAAACACTAAAATTGAAGGAGTTACTGAGAGCAATAAGGGAATTAAAAATGACTAAGATTAGATAAAGCATTTATCAACCCTAAATTCAAACAGATGCAATTGGTACCCATCTGGAAAACATTGAGATGGGGTTTTATTCCCCTTAGCAACTGTTCTTGGGAAGAAGCTATTTGCGTGGAGCTTGTGGCGAATCCTTGATATATCCGAAAAGTATGGATGTGTTTACTTGCAGATCAAGTTTTGACTGATAATTTCCAGACAGAAGAAACTAAGAAATACAGCTCATCGGAACACTTTCCATGTAACTTTACAACTAATCAGAAGGAACCTTAAAGCACATACAGGTACTGACACTCTCCCTTAAGTTACTCAGTCAGTAGTGAGACGACATTGAAAGAGCATGTACATTGTAAGACTGTTGCATTCATAAAGACCAAGCCTATCTATTCTTCACATCTCGTGTAGTTTTTTTTAGTAAAATCCCCTACCCCGAATCCAGATTTGTCTCCCGGCAATTTTTGGTTCCTCACCATTGAAACCGGCGGATTATAAATCTTAGACGAAATTAAGGAGAATGAGAGGCGGGCAGCTGATGGTGGTCCCGAAAAAAGACACTTTAAAAGGTGAAAAAGACGCCGGGGTAAGTATGTTACGTTCCAAGGAGGGTAATTCAAAGTAGACCAAGGCATTAATGCTTTTTTAGATCATATTAAATGACTGGATAACATGGAGAAATAAGGAATATGGCTAAATGGACAGATTTGTTCTTCAGCACTACCGGCCCTCGTAGCGCAATCGGCAAGAGCAGGACTCTCGGTGTCAAATGCATGCGTGTTCAAGCCTTACCTATGGCTGAGGTTTCATTTTTGATCCGTGGTCTAAGACAATGACCGAGGAGTCGGTACTGACACTTGCCCGTTGTATGGGCTGGAGATTGTGGTGTGGTTGGCATCAAAGACCGAGTGCGCCGGTGCAAGCGTTAGCCAATGAGGTTTAACTGAGGCTGCGTTTGCTAAGCGCATCGGGAGGCCTTTGGATTCGTCCTTAGGCTCTCCCATTATTACTCGGCCCAGCTGTGGGGTCTTTCCCCGGGGCAGCACTGCTCCATTGCACTAAAAGGAGCAGGTCCCCTGGTGGATGCTTTCGCAGGTGACGTTGTCTAGCCATTACAATGAGCTTTTCAACGGTAACTGCGTCGGCTGGAGCCATTTTTGGAAGGGTTGCTCCTATTTCTTCCCACGTTGAGCCCGACCTTGTGTCACATATTGCTGGGGTGGGACAGTGATCAAATAGATGTGCAATTAAATGCGATTGAAAGTAAGGTAAAAGAAATTCTATTTGAAAATTAACAGTTCTTCATCAAATGGTAATAAAAAGAGATTATATTTGAACCTCCATTTATCTTACATACAACGCACATGAAATTTCATACACTTTCAAACGATTAACTTAAGAATCAAGACACACTTTCGTCTTGTATTTTATGTAAATACTATTAATCTTTTGTATAAACAAAAACTTGACGAAGAAACGTCTCCAATTTATCAAGCAAAGACTCCATCGATGAAAAGTAAGCTTTCCTTTCTCACATTACTTAGTAAAGTTTTTAGGTCATGTTTACACATGCCACAACAGCCGCACGATATCATCGGCAGGTTTTTCCAAATTAGCGCTTTTCGCGCTGAATTTAGCAGGCGTTTCTTGTTTTGGCAGGGCGGAAATTCAACATTTAATGCATTTTTCAAACGATTTCCTACTACCCTCGAGACGTTTTAGGTGGAATTAGCCATTACCAGATATCAAAATGGCCATAAAAAAGCTAAGAGTGTTTTTAGTGTGTTTAGGCCTTTTTTTTTTACGCTATTTCAAGGTCGATCTAGCGCGAGAGATTTTTTTGAATTGGTAACACTGATCATCAGTATAATTGCTTCCGAATTGAAAAAAGATTTTACTTCTTCTGGTTTCCTTTTGAAAATGATTCTTACAAGCGTAGAACCAGATACAAAAGAGTTCTACTGTTCCGTTGAAATTACATTCAGCTGTTCCATTGAAACCTATAGGGGGTTTATCAAAACACTCTCGCAGACCATAGTTAATAATTGTTATCCTCACAAAGCCAAAATAGTGTAGTTACCAAGCTGAGCTCATCAAATATGAGGTTGGTCTAAAAACCTTGTTATGTTTTTGTCGTAACCATTTATTTAATGAATTCACTGAATAAAAAATACGGGCCCCCTTCTATAAGCTCCTCCCAGGAGGGGGGCAGTTGATTTGAACCCACTCTGCTCCTAATTAGACTAACTGAAAGCAGTAATCAGCGAAAATCGTCTTTCCGGTATTAGTTATCTGAAAAGACGTAATATTCCATCTGGATACTGTTAGACCACGTTTCTTTGGTGACTTGGCAAAAATTGTAATAGTTTATCAGCTTATGGTCTGATTTTCACTTGTTACTCTAGAGACACATTGTACAAGCCATAAAACTACGGTTAAAATTAAAAGAAAACGGTTAAGAAACTGAAGGAAGTCGTTGGCCACAACGATAGAGGCCGCCTGTTGCAGAGTTATGGTTAGCAGAATAACAAGGTTGCATTTTAATAGATGGTATGTATGTATGTATGTATGTTTAATTGTTCACCGCTTGGGGATATTGTAGACTTTGGTAAATTGTTAGTAAGATCAATTTCCGGATTGTCAGACCTGTCGAAACAGGCACCCAGTGTTTCCAAGAAGTCACTGATCTAGATACCGACCAGACTCGACGTTGCCCAACTTCAACGATCTTGCGAGTACAGGTGCCTTCAGTGTGATTTGGCTGCAACCCCTTAGCCCTGATGAGAAATTCCTCGATCTTAGTTTTTGTGCTTTTAGAATGATTCGGCCACGGATCGAACTCACGACCAACTGATCCAGAGGCGAGCTCTCCACCACGGTGATCGGTTTAATAGACTAGCAAAGAAAAAAAAACCAGCTTGCTGGTCTAAGCAGACTGATGACAATTTACTATTGAAACTACGGAAGAGACAAAGAAGAATAGAAAAAAAAAAGATTGATTTTAAAAAAGAAACAAAAAAAAACGCGACGACAGAATCGACAATAAAAATCAATTCCTCTTTCTGTCAACACATTTAAGCGTTACTTGTCAAATCTCTTTACCTTTGACCTATGAACCCTGAATTTGACTGCGACAGGACAGGGAGGGGTAATCACCATCATCATAATAATAATGGTCATGAGGTTGAAGTAAAAAAAAAAAAAAGGTATCATTGCCAGAAATACACCATGTCACGAAGTGGAATCTTTAAGAAGTAGCATTCAAGTGTCGTTTTACTTCTGGCTGAAACAATTTTCAACTGATGATAGAGGTCAGTGTTCAAGTTCTGTCAAAAGCTAAATTTGAATACTGATTTTCTAGGAGGTCAGGACCTTCTCGATACGTATAAAAGCGTAGCTTGACCTCATAAGGCATACTCCAATGTAGAGCAAACGTACTCTAACTATCTTGTTTACGCTTCTTGGCAATTTAGTTTAGTGATGATTGAAACGTGAAAAGCAAATATGTATCGATACTGCTCAACAGACAAGGATATTGAACCAAAAGAAGAAGGAAAAATAAAAAAGATACCAAGACTTGAAAATAAAACTGCAAAAAATATGGAAAAAATCGATTTGGATTGTACCAATCGTTATTGGAGCATTGTGGCCAATAACTGCAAATCTCCGGAGTATCTTCAAAAACTAAACACCAACGACATTGTCATTAATCAAATACAAAAGACAAAAGACAGAAAAGGATCAAATATAACCAGGAGACATCTTGAACTCCTGGGATCTACATTATCTCATGTTTAGGAAAGGCAGGAAAACCCTGCATTAAAGCAGCGATACCCAGAAATACTACTACTACTACTACTACTGATAATAATAATAATAATAATAATAATAATAATAATAATAATAATAATAATAATAATAATAATAATAATAATAATAATAATAATAATAATAATAATAATAATCTCAAACTCCAGCGGTTACCACCAGGCAACTGGTGTGAGATTCCAAATAATAATAATGATAATAATAATAATAATAGGACCTCACACGCGACCAGGCATATTGAGCAATGGTGTGTATTCACTGTTTCTTTAGCAATTATTGGTTTTTACAAAGGCGAGTGCAGCTGTAATTATTTTGTTTATTGTTTTGGTTTTTTGTTTGTTTGTTGTTGTTTTTTTGGCGGAGTGAACTTCACTTTGATGCACTATCTTACAGCGTTGCAGGGTTTCGTTTGCCCATATCCGGGGGGAGAAGTGAATCCATGCCGTTCATAACGGCATTAATAGCAAAGTGAACGTGACCAACCATGACTGAAACTTGAACCCGGTTCGACAATGCTGTTTTCTGTACTGGTAACTGCAACACCTCTCTGAACCTTCTAAATGAAGTAATCAACCTCTAAAATCGAAAACGTACTTCAAGCTCATCAAAACATACGAAATAAACCTACTGTCATTAGTGAATAAGATGCTATTTGCTATCCGTTGAATAGTTTTGACACAAGGCCACAATTATAGGGCATCAAATGAGGATCAAATTCATGATTCAGTTGAAATTGATCTCTGATATCAGCTAGCTAAACATTACACAACGACTATAACGTACTTCTTTCGAAAACCTACTTCAGTCAAAGTCAAGAACGTATTTCAAGTCCACCGAGACCGTTTTGACCAATGGGTTGCGAAGCTTCCAAAATAAACTAACTTCCAGAAGTCGGAGATGGATAGATTCAAGAGAGTGATGGCTCCATTAAATCATTGATTGACACGGATTATTCCTGTCGTTATAACCTTTAATTATATTTATTGCTACAAAATACATTGAAAGTGGATTAACATTCACGGATTAAGAGAGCGCATACATTGTTCACAGACACAACTATTACAAAGATCACCGTGTCACAGTTGTTGAGTGCTCTTCGGGTCGTGAGTTCAATCCACGGCCGAGTCACACCAAAGATTCTTAAAATGGTACTCCCAGACCTTAGAAATGATAATGGTGTTACGATAGGATTAGCTGTAGAAGGTTTGGGTGAAAGGAGCTTCAGGGGCGCGTTGACTTCATAACGGCTAGCTGCAAAAATAACGCCTTTCGCTTTTCACAAAACTAAAAAGTTGCGTACAACTGTGTTGTAGCGTGCGCAGCGTGATATTTACATTATTTCTTTCCTTTTTCTAACTGAATGTCAGTCTTATAAATTGGTATATACGGTACTCTGATCTTAGACAGAGGGTTGATCCATCCATAAATCGTACTGTCATTTTTGACGGGCATTCTGTTAGAATTGAACAGAATATAAACAGACACAAAATCATACACTAAAGACGGTTAACGGGTCTTGAAATTGCGTTAATCTCACCGCTAATCTGTTCAGACATAATCGATGCTGAAAGCAGCTTATCGTATTCGAGTGATTACATACATATATATTATTGTCAGATTTGTTAACCTTGTTCGTAATGTAAATCACAATGCTTTCCTCTAAAAACAAATGTACTGACTTGATTTCAATTTCAAATAACCTGTGTAACATGTAAACAAATCGAACAGATCGCAGCACTGAACAGTTACAGTGACCTAATATAGTTGTTTGAGAAAAGTGATTAGAACAAATTCTGCTTTCTACAAAGAGCCACTTCCTGGCTTATGATAACAGATGCTCAGGATCTTGGTAAAAAACAAATTTAGTATATATCCACACACACACACACACACACACGCATATATATATATATATATATATATATATATATATATATATATATATATATATATATATATGTATATATATATATATAGCATTTTATGTATTTCTATTGATATTCGGACCATCCTCATCTTTGCTGTTTTTCATACAACGTTTCGGCCGTTGCACTCTACGGTCTTCGTCAGGTATCATCTGAGAGATGAGATTTTGGGAAGTAACGAATATGTATATATATATATATATATATATATATATATATATATATAGATATATATATATATATATATATATGTGTGTATATATATATATATATATAAATAATAAAACTCATTCATAATTATATATATACATATATATATGTATATATGTATATATATATATACGCACATTTAGTATATATATACATATATATATATACATATATATATATATATATATATATACTAAATGTGCGTATATATATATATGTATATATATATATATTTATATATATATATATATATATATATATATATATATTTATATACATATATATATATATATGTATATATATATATAATCATGAACGAGTTTTATTATTTGAAATTCTATTTGAAATGACCTCCCGTTATTACTCGAGGAATGTGTCATTTGGCGTAGACAGCGTAAATGGAATGAACGTCAAAAGAAATTGGCTGCTGCAGGAATCGAATATGCAACCGATTCCTACAGCAGCACATTTCTCTCTATTTATGCTGTATAGGCCAAATGATATATTCACCGTGTAATAAGACCTTGATCGCTTAGAAATGAGCACACAACAGAGGAATAGATACTATTAGCATTCCAGTTCAAATTCTCGAGGTGCCGAGGAGTGACATTTTGATTCTAAGCAGAGCGGATATAACACTTTATGATCCTGGGCAGAAGGCTGAGGAGCGACACTTTAGTAGAATGCACAGATACTCAGATCCTAAGCAGAATAGCGAATCAATATGAAAATAATCCCACTATTTTTTGCAGGTACTATCATCATCAACCCTTTAACACCCATTGTTGCACACAGACCTTCCAAGATCTACCAGACCCCACAATCGTGGGGTTCTCAACGATAATATATCCTAAACTTGTCTAATCGGCACGCCACCATTTTTTTTTTATTAACAATCGATAATTTTGCGAACAACTTCTGGAGATAAACACACCTGAAGAAAGTGGTGCCCTCTAGCAGTGCAGTTTGACATGCTATAGACGAATAGATTAGGTCTTGTACAAGTAAATAGATATACCTTGCAATCAAATATCAAGTATTCGGAAAGCAGACGCTTTGGACAAGATCAGAACCAGCATCCATTAATAATGTAAGCTTTGTAGCGTCATTTACTAACACCCGTACTATATTGGTAAGTTACAGCGAAGAAATGTTTCTTTTTAAGAAGGAAAAAGAAAGGCACAGGTTGAACCTAACTAATCCAAGCTTAGGACTAGACAGGTGCTGGAGTAGTGGATTTTCTGAACCATTGAAGCTTGGAGTAAAAAAAAAAAGGTTGAAATAATACATCTTCTGTACAGTATTACTGGCACAGATATAAACATATTGACATTCTGACATAATTATAAAAAGTTTTGATATGAATTTTAAAAAGTTGAATAAAACTATGAAAGAATTTGTTGAGAGGCAATATTTTACTTTTTTTTTCAAGTTTTTTCGTTTGCTGAAAATTGTAGTAAAATTTAACATAAGTTGATTTTTAGGAATTTTTTTAGAATTGAAGTATTTTCATCTAATTTATTTCTAATGGAAAGTAATACATGTTTCTTCTTGTTTAAAGGTAAACAACTTTTCACACTACGATTTTCAAAAATATCCTTAGTTCTATACACACATAATACTTCAGAATTTTCTTCATACGTTTTTCTTACTAAAGGTACATAGATGCCGATAGTGAAATCAACTTTTATACAAGTATATATTTCACATACATTCCTACAACACCACCGGATTCAAATCACCGTTCGACCCATCAAAGCTATCAAAGTAGTGAATCCCGGATTAGTGAGGCTTAACCTGTGATTTTAAGACTACCAGCAGACAAACAGACATATTTCTCTACTTTCCAACAGATAGACACGCTCGTTACTAAGATTACATGTGAATAAACTGAACTCTCGATGTTTTAATCTTAACTATAAATACAGTACAAATATTAACTGGTGCGTAGAATAATGCCAGGGTCAACTAATTATACTGTCTGCTCAGAATTTTGCTCTCAATAGCGGAAGTAATAATAAAGTTTTGCTCTATCAGCAGACTGGCAGTTATTTTTAATGTGGATTAAAAACACGTTCATCTAATTATTCAGAGGGATATTCAGACCGTATGCTTACTGTTTTTATGGCTATATTATTGGCCTTTTTCATTCAATAGAGTTTCATAATCATCATCATAAGCAGAAGCAGTCTTTTAACGTCCGTCTTTCGACATAGACCTTTCCCAAGATTCGCCGATCCCCTTGATCGTGGGTGTTGTGGTTCCGGTACGTTCTGAACTTGTTTAAAACCGTCCCAAATGCCAGCCACAATTTCGCATACGATCGCTGGGGATATTCATCGAATTCATTATGAAGGCACCATCAGGTCTCCGAGTGTGCCGTAATAAAGTGAATCTATTTTACTCACTTTTAAGCGACAAGCATGACTTGATAAAGGCAACCAACCATTAAAAAAATGTTGCCAAGTATGGCCTGTTAATCATAGCTGAAACTGTCTTTAAAATGGATAAAATCGACTAACATCATAAGCCCACTAGAATAACGATACACCCGAATGAATTATTGATAAAAATTATACATTTACTTTTCTTAAACCTACCGATCTTTTCTTTTTTTGAATGGACAGATTTTCAGCTATAACATATTCTCATTGGCTAAATTTGAAAAAAAAAAACAGTTGCCAGATCTAGCCGAAAATGTCCAATTTGGCAACCCTGCTAGAACTCGCCTTTTGATGAACAGGCAATGTAAACAGACCAAATTAAAGCCAAGATGTTACAGAAACCAATGTGACATTATCACCGTCGGAACAATTGACTTCTATGAATCAAAAGAAACAAAGAAGTTTCATATTTCAACGCACTTAACATTAAGTTAAAATGGTGACAGCTCTTCTTTGAGCTTTTGACATTGCCTAAACGACAGCTGGTCCGCTCAGATAGTGTAATGGTTAGCGTGTTTATCTCACGGGCAAAATGTCTCACGTTCATATTCCTAGTATGAGCAAAGAGTGCGGAAAACTCTTCATTAAGACAAAATTTCCAGTGCACTCTGTAGCAAATTGATTACTTAAAGCTCTGAGAAAAAGGTGGAGTTATTCATTCGATGGACTTGCATCCTTCCAAGATTGGGAAATTAAAACTTGAAAGAATGAAGTCCTGGTCTCGGCCAAACTTGAAATTTACAAGGATCGCTAAGCTGAACCATGCAAAGGAAACTGGAACTTCATCACCGGACGTTCGTACTCCAATGGGAGTTGGTTCCTAAGAGACGGACGCTTCACCTTTTAAACGAAAGCTGCAAGCTAGTTGATTTGAATATAAACTAACTGTTGGGGTCAAAAAGAATGACTAAATACGTCTGATTAGTCACTCAATGGAAACTACCACGAGACCAGCGTCTTTTGGCAGCATTTTCGGGTTGAACGATTAAAACATTGGAAGGAGGGATGATCAATTAATAAGTTACATCCTTCGCCTTATGTTGAGCAGTAATCACTGAATTTTAAAAAAGAAAGCGGATACAAACTAGGGATCAATTTAGCATAATTTTACATTGCAAACCACCCCACCCCACTGAAAACCTATTAAGGGATTAAAAAAAAAACAACAAAAAAGGTTTTTATAAACAAAATAAGGAATGAATGATTCCATTTTCAGCCCTCTAACTACATTGGTGCGGTCTGTGTGCATGATACATACGTAGCCAGCCAGCCAGATCAATTTAAAAACTGAGATAAACTAATGCTGACAGTTTTGGTTTTCTAACAGTTGAAGATAAAATTCAAGTGGTGTAACTAGAAATGGGGGCCTAGGGGAAGCTTGTTTCCACGAGGGCATCTTCCTACATTCAGAGAGATCTGAGCAAATTAGGTAGTGCCTTGTGCGATTATGCTGGCTACGGCATCAGTGATCCTTACATGGTCTTCTCATATCACAAGTTCCTTGTCTCGGCTCCAGGCTTGAGGTACGTAAAATAAAATTCGAAGACAAGCACCGAAGTAGCGTCTACTAAGTTCAACATACGGCACTTGGTATTACCAAGTGGTCATTAAGTACTGACCCGGCACGACGTTGCTCAACTTCGATGATTGTACGAGAACCATTGGATCCAACGTGATTTAGTTGTAAAAGAGATTAGATGAAGAAGGAAAATTCGCAATAAATTGAGATGCGGTATCACCTAATTGGTGAAAAACGATCCTAAATGCTGAAGTATTATTTATGCAATCCATGTTTTTTTAAAAATATATCAGTAGAAAAGCAGTTTCTGAACTATAATTCATAAAGCTTTTTGTCCCCTGGCCCCATCGGGGGCGTTTTGAAAAAAAAATCCTGTCCCCAGGTACGCCTCAGCAATTAACATCCGTAAAAGTGAGAATGAAAAGTTAATAGATCTTAATCTACAGAAAAAGAATATATAAACACACAACTGCTGGTCAAATAAATGCGCATGAATATCATTAGATCTATTTACATGATTTAATGTGTTGAGAAGAAGACGTGAAACTATATAATTTACAATTATCTTGTCAGATAAGCGTGAAGTAAATGTTTTGTTTCCTTTGTATAAAAACTATCATAATGGCATTATTCTTCTACTTGGCGAGCTACCCAACTTGCCCGCCAAAAACTGCTATTACAGTAGATAGTGGATAGTGAACCTGCAGACATTTTGATTTCCAGTCCATTATCCCTTGACTCAATACAGTCCCCGTATCGTATTGTAGGGGTAGGTACCCCTTATACCACAGGCGTGTCCTTGATGAGATAGCCTGACGGAGTACATTCGGTTGTCAGTAATCCATGACAAATTTCCCTAAATTGAATGAATAAAAACTATTTTTTTTTTTGCATCCATGCTGTGAGAAGCGGGAAAAGTTGAGATTGTAGGATTCAAACTTTAAGCCAGAAGCACTTTTAAAGCAAGCGGAAAAATGTTGCATAATGTTTTACCTTGTATCATATTGCGAATACTTTGTTTAGAGAAAATAATATAACTTTATCGTTTCATAAGAATTGGAGAGGATGATGAAATGAAAGCAAACAGAAAAAAAACAACTTTTGTTTAGATCATCACGTCTCGGTTGATATGCTCTCCTGCCTTCATCAGGCGTACGTCACTTCTTGTTTTCTCCCATCTTTCTCATCTACCTTCAACGGGTCAAGTAACAATCATCCGCTTAGCGGCGATAGTCTTTCTGACAAACTAGTAGACTTTGTTTTTCTACCGTAACAAGAATAACAAGAACAGTCCTCGCCAAATTCAGTGGAGTAAAAATTAACATTCGCTTAACGAAATTTGAAATCACGACAAACTGGTCGATAGTCGTGTCTCTTACTGACTGAGCTAAATTGAGAAATCTTACACATGTACCGAAATTTATGTAAGAAACATTATTTCATTCAAATGAACAAAAATTACCCTACCGCGATTTGAGATCCAAGTGATTGGTAGCTGGTTCTCTTACCGATTGAGCCAAACCGACAAGTCTTACATATCTACGAAAATTCGTCTTACTGATACATAAGGGCTTATTATAATACATAGATACAATTATACTAAAAAAATCATTTATTATTCATACAATACAAAAGTTGCAGTCGGAAGAGAAGCAGGAATAGATTTTGATACCGCAGCAGACAGGCTTGTTTTTCTTTCTTTCTTTTTTTTAGACACTAAAAATGTTGAATATTAATTCGAATAATTGATAAAATAATCAACAATAACCCATTCCGAATGGATCCACCAGATATGGACGATAAAACACGTGCATTTGTTTACTACCGAATCTGGCTTCAAAATTAACGATAATATCAAATGTCATAAGTAGAAATACATTATCCTTGTAGCCGAGGCATAAACCTACCAGAAAATATATAGTATAGTAGGTTTAATTTGTGTAGATAGCTCACAAATCGAATTTGAATTTGTTACCTAAAAACTCAGATAAAATTTGGAAATTAACTCACAATGCAAAGGGTTTTAAGTAAGGAGTGCCCTTACGCTGGCTATGGTCTCATCCGTCCTGCTTGGGTTCCACATATCTCATTACTAGTTACTCGCCCCGTTCGATATGTTAGATGAATTTAAAGGCGACAAGCACCCGAAGTGACGTCACTCACTTCACCCTGAGCTATTTAACCAATAACTGGGGGAAAGAGTTTGCCTGTTTCAAATAAAGTGTATTCTCAATATGCTACATAGTAAAACAAATCGAAAATGGAGTTTTTAGCCGTCGTTATTGAATTATTTGAATGGAACTGATTTTGACGCGATACCGTCTTTTTTTAAATACAGAAATGCACGAGGGTTATTTATGCGATATTTTTTAGATCAGGTATACGTGCGCGCACCTGATGTTAAAAAATAGCGCATAAATGAAAAGAAAAAAGAAAATTGATAAAAGAAACGCCAAATGTCAAGATCCGTTTCATTCAGATTATCCGATAACGACGGTTAAAAACACCCTGTTTACCGAAAACCACTTCATTATTGAAGTCAAAGGAGAAGAAAAAAAGCGTGTGTTTTTTTTTTGTGTGTTTTTTTCTTTTGTGTTTTTTTTAGAAAATCAGTACCTCTGAATAGATGTTGATTAAGTTGGGTAGCGTTTGGGTGTCCGGGTGTGGTAACAGGAGGGTTCCCAGAGTGGTCAGGACAACGAGCCATGATTCCAACCGGGTCAAACAAGGAGGAATCCATTGTGTAATGCTATGGTAATATTTATCAGTAGGAATGTGCGGACCGTGTGACATCACCACAGCATGGCTCTCGAATGAACAGAACTACTCAATGACACACAGACAGATAGGTACATCAAGCTAACCACATACACGGCTAAAAATTGATTTATTTATAAACACATGCTATATTTAAATATCATGTTCAATTAACAGTGTATGCGTATATATATGTATATATATATATATATACACATATATATATATATATATATATATATATGTGTGTGTGTGTGTGTGTGTGAGTGTGTGTGTGTGAGTGTGAGTGTGTGTGAGTGTGTGTGTGTGTATGTACAGTTGTGTGCATCTATGTATATAGGTGTGTGAATATCTATATATCTCTCTATATATATGCGTGTGTATGTATGTATGTTAATATGCAGGTATATGTATATACGTGTGTACCTATTTATATATGTATACATAAATGTGTGTGAATCTAATTATAAATACACACACACACACACACACATATATATATACGTATTTATGAATACATGTATATGTGTATGTATCTATGCGCATGTATTATAGAGATAAATGGGCGCCTCTCTCTCTCTCTCTCTCTCTCTCTCTCTCTCTCTGTATATATATATACATAAATGAGTATTTGTTTATATATATGTGTGTATGTGTTCACGTATATGTGTGCACATATAAATATATATATGTGTATGTGTTTTTATGTGTGTATAAGTGAAACCGAATTAAAGGGAGACAATGCACATAATGAGTGTCTGGATGTCGGACAATGAGTGAACGAGACACACAATGTGGTTGTCGGTACATCAATTAATTTTTTTAAATAGAATGAAATAAATAAAAATAAAAAAATAATGGGGTTGGAGCACCAAGTTTTTTTTGTTTTTTTTTTTGTCTGTCTGTCCCGCGTTGAAGAACGGCCGCCGATAGAAATAGCCACACAGCCCTAACCCTACATTCATGTCATGGAGCCATGAAATGACTCAAATAGAAATCGTTGCACGCTAACTATCTGTTAGAGCTCAAAGGCCAACAAGAGTTTGTTGTCATGGCAATAGAGGCCGTTTATAATTAGTCCAAGGATTATGCTAATATTAGGTTGGTGCAAAAATACTTGCGGTTTTACACCATCAACTTTAAAGCAGAATATCTCAGCTTAGACTAAAAGTTATTTATCAAAATAAGAACATTCAGAATTTACATATTTTCGCCAACTAGAAACAAGTCCATTTATTTTAGAATTATAGACTTCTGGGGTCCTAAAACCAATGAATTATCCGAAAGCGTTTTTAGCTGCTTCTTGGTTGTTGAATATCTTCCCTTGCAGAGAATGGTCGAAATGTTTGAAAAAGTGGTAATCTGTTGGAGATTGGTCTGTCAAGTGGGTGAGCTGGGATGAGGTAGAGTTTCGTAGCCTAGTTTCGTCGATTTCTACAGAGTCATTCGCACTGCTATTTTTTTTTCGATTCATTCACGGCTATTCGTGTGATTTGTCGAATTTTCTTTGCTTTTCCAGTTTGTTGCAAATGTAGAACAACTGTTAAATGGACAATGTTTAGTTCTTCTGTTGCCTCTTGAGTTGTTTTGTGTGCATCATTTCAATAATGACTCTCAATTGAGGGTAAATAGAGAAGGAAAAACATTCAGGTTGGGTAAATAGAGCGAAACTAACTCTTTAAATGATATATTTCATGAAATTAGATAATAGTTCATTCCTAAATAAGCATCAAAATTAAGAATAACAAAACCAACAATTATTATTATACCAACCTAATAATAATAAGGCTGAAATCAGAAACGTAATGGAAACCCATCTCAGTCGATTAGGGCAAAACAGGGGCCAGAGCCGAGGATCCAGTTAGTATGGGACTCCGATTTTGAGGGAGCCCACTTCACTTGGTGGAGATAAATACTATTGTATATTGTTACTTCTTATAGTACTGAAGGTGAGGGTTGGCTGAGTGGATAACAGCTCGGATGGTTGTGTTCACTTGTACAAATGCCCTCGAGAAAGACATGAATCCATCTCTCCTCAAAGCTATGGATAAAATAGCACATGGTACAGTGATTGGCACCACCTTTGGCGCTTGTCCACTCAAGTCTATTTCACATATCTCAAACAAGCCGAGTAAGTAGTGATGTGAGATGTGAAGCCTAAGCAAGAACAGCTGATGCCATAGCCAGCGTTAGGGCACTATTTACTTTACTCATCATAATGCACTCTATTGTTTTATACACATTTTGAATAAAACTGCCAACACCTTTTTGATAAATCGTAATAGTTCTTTTCAGATGGGCGATCATTTGTAGTATCCATGACCGTGACTGACTGATTGACTGACTGTCATACCGAAAAACCCACACAACCTTCCGTTAACTCCACCCTCTTCAATATGTCTGAAACTGCAAAGTTTGGAACCTATGGACTCACTTTCAGGCTCGTTTTATTCTGTTTTCTTACTTATAAATACACCTTACTCATTACACGTATATGGTATACCCATTGATAAATCGTACTTAGCACTGGTTATAAAAGTACTTACTGAGCAGTTTGTAATAAGGTGTGTATTCCCCAATCTGTCCTGGGCCTATTACTAGCTGTGCACGGGCCTGCTGTCGCTATATATCGATATACTGCTATCGATGTACTACATATATTTACATACTTTAGTTGATACTCATTATGAACATTGTTGCCAGAGGCAAAGAAGAACCTTCCACAGAAATATGTCTTCAAAGCGAAAATAGTTTCTTTTTTTGCACAATACAATTTGCATATAATATCTATGTAAAAAAAAAAGTTACGTCATTAGTGGCTATTCATACATTTTATATAAATATGAGCCTCGTGGCTAGAAAGGCTTTGGCAGCGCTGGGAAAGATTATCAATATTTGAACTTGATACTCGCTAAAAGGTTCCATTCTACAAGTAAGCGTATTAGTAAAACTTCAAAAAATCATGAGAGCATCTGATATACTACTTCACTTATTTTGATAAGACATGTTAGTCTTGTCAAGGAAGAAGCAGTTATAAATATGTATTAACAATATAGTAAGGCAGATATCTGAGAGGTGAAAAAGTGGGGTCATATATATATATATATATATATATATATATATATATATATATATATATATATATATATATATATATCCGTCCAAAATCATGGGGTTATTTATGTGTGGATCGACGCAAAGGAGCCTAAATCATAACATACTATCATCACGATTCTGGGGATGTGGTAACGCTCAAATATCTTCCCATATAAATTAGTAATAGTTGCATTTCACTTTACACGTTTTGACTTACAAACTGTTTTTATAGATATTTCTGGATAGTGAGAGAAACCTGAAAAGATGAAATTATGTACACACACACACACACACACACACACACACACATATATATATATATATATATATATATATATATATATATATATATGGATCGTGATATCAGGAGTAGCACATGGTCTTTAGATCGTGGAAGCGTGAAACTGGTAGACACCATAAAGTATTGGGTTATATATATATATATATATATATATATATATATATATCCAACACTCTGATCGAAGACAGAAGTTCCAAAGAATGACATTTTAATCTAAAGTCAGAGTGCACAAATACTTTGATCCTTGAAATACGCCTCTGTTTCCAGTTAACTCACAGCTAAACAAATTAATATCTGGAAGAATAAACAAAAAGAACTTTATAAACCAAATCAATTCAGCAGCATTGCTGAAAAGCACTCAGAGAGCGCATAAATTTGCCAACGCCACTCGGGTCATAGGTGAGCCAGTTCGATCATTAACGCCCTTAAAAGTCCATTGTTTTAGAAGCCCATTCCTCTCAAGGCATCAAACTTTAAAAGCCTTTCCTTAGGAAAGAACCGCCATTTCACGCTAACTTCTTAATTGGATAGAATTCCATTCATGCAAATGACGCTTTTTTTTCATTTTCTGGCGAAGGAAGAAAAGAATTACATGTTCTGCTGACGTAGTAACAAAATGTAACCTAATTGACACCAATATAGACGGAGTAGGAGAGAATATATAGTGGAGATGGTGTGAGGTATTTGCTACGTCGATTTGTCAGTCAGTCAGTGACAGCGATCACAGCTATAGAAGCTAGCGTATTTAAAAGCAGAATGTAAATTAATTAATCCATAACTCCGATGCAGGAGAGGTAAATGTGCAAGCTTTGATATCTCAACTTTTGGACTATTGTTTACCTCTTCTTAATCTATGAAAAATATTTCGATTTCCCACTATTGATGGGAGAGACTAACCGAAAAATTCTGAGATATACAAAATAACTAGGAGGAACCCTTGTGGAATATAGTGAGGAATTTAACATAAAATGTTCTTCATGAATATCACACCTAATTTGAAAACTATGAACCAATCGTTATGAAAAGTAGAAAGCACCCAGGGAGCCTATACCTATACGGACACCATTTTCAGATGAAGTAATTGTTCCTTGATCCGCAACAAAATTGAATCAACTCTTTCTTAGCCTATTGTGTTCACACCCTCAACTTACTCTTGAATATATAAATGTATGAAAAAATTAAAAACAGAAAAATATCTCTCAATCAAGAAGAAATTTCTGGATCCGCCCCCAAACATAAATTTTCCCCACCCCAGCGCACACCTTTCGACCGATCATTATTGAAATTCATAGAATACTTTCAGAGACATCTTGTGTACAGATTGAAAGACAGATGGTCGGAAAGATGGACACGCCTTGTAACTCTCCAAATTCGTAGGCTGGGTTAAAGATACCCGAGGATGCACATCAACATGTATATATAGTTTCATTTCATAAGTTCATACATTATTTTAAGTACAAGAGAATAATTGAATGGTTAATATCTTCTACATTAATGTATACTAGCATAGTACCCGTCAAAAATGACGGCTTATTCACATATACGTATAGTTTGGCACTTCTACCAAGGATCAGAAGAACTGTGTAATTTGCCTAAGATGGGAGTCGCTATATATATATATATATATATATATATATATATATATATATATATGTATGTATGTATGTGTGTGTGTGTGTGTGAGTGTGTGTGTATTATGCATTCATATTTTCTTGGACGTTCTGGCCGTACGAATATCGTTCTCCACTATTTTTTACACATGGAAACATTAGTCAGAAATGAAGCAATTCCTTAAGGATCAACATAATTATTTTTGCATGTAAGATGATTTTCAATAGATTTTTATAAGTACATGATTCTATAAGCCTGATATAAGAAATACATCTTATTAGAGTAAGAAATGTTAGCTCCATTTGTACAAAGAAAACCCAACGAATTCGGAAAAGAGGCGACAAAAATTGTGACTGGCAGCCACACTTTTAAGAATGAAATTTCTTGCTTCAAAACAATAAATAAAATAAATCTTTCAGGAAGTGAAACATTTAAAATAAGACTGAAAAATAACGTGAGAATCAGCTGACACCCAATAAAACGATCTAAAGCAAAGTTATTATATAAGGAAGTGGCGCTGAACGTCATTATATAAGGAAGTGGCGCTGAACTTCCGGAAAGAGGCTACAACGTCGTGCACATGTTCAGAATGACTGTGTCTGTTTCTTTTCATACTTGACTAAAAAGAAATTCAAAGGTGAGAGATATAGAGAGATATATAGAGAGATGTATATATATATGTAGAGAGAGAGCGTGCAAGAGAGAGAGAGCGCAAAAATTACCACTTTAACACGACGGAAACTACAGTTTAATGTTAATTTTTTCAAATCCTGAAAAAAAACAGGCAATTTTCTTGCATAATCTGAAAAGAACGAAAAAATTAAGAAAATGAAAACCATGTTATATGTCTGCCATTTCAAAAAACAAAGTCTAAAAAATCTCATTTGCCCTCCATTCACCATTTAAAGCAGTCAACGGGGGCAATATCACCCCAAGGAAGCGAAAGTTGTGCTGGGGGCGATAGACTGTCACGTACTAATTCCTGTCTACTATATAAGGTAGGTCAGTGGGAACAATGCAATGATATATGCAAATACAAACTTGAAAAGGCTGCATTTAACAATTCCAAATAATCATCCAATTCTAAAAACTTGTTTTCAGCAACTTACAGACTTACGTTCCGACAGAAATTCTTAATTCATCGTGACTGGAACACCACCCTGAGCTCCACAAGAGACAGCGGACCGGTTCAATACAGAGGCAATAAAACCACAAAGATAACTGAACCTTCCCAAGAGTTGGCAACTATGAATTTCCAGCGTCGTCATATCAATTGTTAATTGGTTGACGTCATTAGTGTTTTGTTTATCTAACAACGGCGTTGGATATATAAACCTCCTAAGCAAGAACATATACGGAGATTTTTGCCCAAAATATTACGTAAAGGCCGTAACATGAGCGATCTTGAGGGGGCAAGGTTAACCGAATGTTGGGGCGGGGCCAAGGAGTAACAGGTCACCAAACTAAACGCAGTTGGGGGTTTCAGATTTCCTAGTATTTCAGAATCCAAATCCTTTGCATTTCTGGCTTTTCGCCGTTGGAAGGGAAGAGATTCCAGACTATGAAAAGAGGGAGGGACTCTGTGAGAAGAGTGTGAGGTTCCGAGGGAAGTACTTTGAAGGGGACTAACATACCATCGCCTTATGTAGATTATTCAACACAGGTTTTGTCAACATAGGTTTCATCAAGTTTTTAAGCTAGTCTGGCTGGCTATGTATGTAAAACGAGTACAGCAGCATCAATAGAGCTAGAGGGCTAATAATTAGAAGACATTTATTCTTTAATATGTCTGAAAGAAACGTTTTTCTTTTTTGCTTTTTGAAAATTCCACCTAAATAGCTTCATTTTTCAATGTAAGTTTATGATAAATTGGTTCCCTGGATCTTGTTATGCAGCATCCTCGCTTGTTTTTTGGGTTTTTTTCGTTTTGTTTTTGTTTTTTTTGTTTTTTGAAAATTCGGGCATTTTTTTAGTGATCACCGCCCAACAAAAAGTGAAGGAAATGATTCATTTACTGACCACCACTTTTCCCGATTTTTCAATTGATCACCTCCAACACGGCATGCAGCCAAAAGTCATTGGTCACGTGACGGTCTCTGTTAAGTGATGAAGCAGACCTTTTGATTTAGTTCGAGTCTTTTTGGCTGGATTCTTCCCAGACAGACTCTGTGTATCTATTCCCCAATTTTTAACCTTTTATCTTTGAAAGTCTATATTCATGAATATATAGCGATTATCTCCTACCGCAAGGGATTCCAGATTTTGTTCTTCATACTTGCAAGTAAACATATTCAAATGTAATTGATTCGGGAGGCTTTGTGCAACTGAATTCTTAGAAGTATCGGACCAAATATTTCCGTCTGTCATGCAGGAGATCGAAGTTTGATTTTCTGAGAAGCAGGTAATCAGCTTTTGACCTTACAGAAACATACAAATGATATTTATCGGGCCAGGCGTAGCATGTCAGACCAGACCAAAACATATCATAGATGATATAGATATCTAAGAGTAGATAGCCGCAATCGCCGCCTCAAATTGACCGAAGCAAAAATCTGTCGGTGTGGTCAAATAGTATAATTCAATAAGACGCCGTAAATTCGTGACTTCAGAGTTAACCTCTTCGACACTCCTGGGACATATATAGTTTGAGCACCTTCTTTGGACGATCCTATTTCCAAAGTAAGAACAGGCGAAGTAAGAGCTCCACCTGTTATTGTTTCCAGATCGTCCATTTTTCTGGGAACACATCCGTACAAAATAGGGGCTTTACCTGTATATGTCTTGTGATATCTTGGCTGCTTGGATATATATAACCCGTACATATCTTTTAGAAGGCTACTGGGACATTTTTATTCAGCCATAAAGCACCTTAATAGGTTAGTCTTGGAAGGGTTAAAAGAAGATTTTGTTGAACTGAACCAATTTTAGCAAAGACAGAGACATGAATCATCGAAATAAACATCCAAATGGCTTGAGAGCCTAGTAGGCTGATCATTGCTTTTTTACTGTTGATTTAATTTACCCACACCCAGCATAAAAAGGATTCGAGAAAATCTGACGTTTTTAGTATTTAACTGAAATATACTCTTGATAACTGTCTGGTGTTATACGACCATTATTTAGGAATCGATTTACCCCTACCTCTTCCCTCGAACAACAAACAACCATCCTGGGTATCATGGTAGTAACTCAGACATGGCTGACGAAAAAAAAAGAGTAAAGAAAGCTTTTTAATTTTAAAGAGCCGCAAAATATTTCCTAATCGAGACAAGTTCACAGCCTTCTCACATCCAAGTTTGTTTTTTTCAATTCCTTCCTTATTTCGGATTGTCATCTTGTAATTTTTTCACTATTATACATTCAATTATACGTCCCTACCCTGACTGAAATTCCTACCCTGGAAACTAGTTCAAGAGTCACCGCCCGTTTGGGAACGTCTACTTCAAACTAAAGTCTGGCAAGATGAAAGAACGAATTAACGCATTCGAGTGAAGATCTGATCAACTATGCAGCGCTAAATTCGTTCATTATGTTCAACTGACAGCATACACTCTAATGCAATTGATTGTACTTGGAATATGGGTTTTTTTCTGTTTCACTTTAGTCGAGGTAAGATTAAACTGATTAGAAAATTCGGAGTTAGATTTTCCCATGTTTCAATAATAAAACGGAGTGAATGACAAATATACTTTCTCCTCAACGATTCGCATTAAATAATTGGTGTTTTGGGCAAGAAAATATACACCGAACAAAAAAAACAAAGCGAGATGCAAGTGGTCAAGTGGTTAACAGCACGAAAAATGGAGTCAGCGTTCACTTCAGCATGTATCTATCTCTTTCCTCCTACAACGCTTCATGGGCAAGAGGAGGACAGTGAGGTCAATAACCCATGTTTGACGCTTACTGCGGGAAGGGCGATGTCTAAGAAAGGAAATCAAAGGCTGATAGAAAAAATTTAGATAAAGATACGAGCAACCATGTAGAGTTAAACTGGTTGATCATATTTGAAAAGAGACTTTTTAACAAAAACCTTCCCATGTTTCATTAATAAATAGGAATGAATGAGAAATGTACTTTCTGTACAACGATTCACATCAGATGGGTTATGTTTTTTTCCTTTTTCTTTTCAGGCAAGAACGTCTGCTCAGAGTCAAAAAGCAAAGCCTGATTAAGAATGAAATGCGTGAAAGATTTAGAATAAACGTAAAGAATTAGACTTTTTTTCACGTTTCTGATCGTGTGTTATTTACTGCAGTTAACTGGACAACTATTGCCACTATTAAAACAACCACTAACAGACATCTTTCAGACAGACAAATCATATTGAATGCATCAGTACTCACTGAATTTGGGGGATGGGGAAATATCATTATACACAAATCTTTACGGACATCTTGATTGACTGACTGAATATTAGTCTGGCGCCCCAACCGAGCAGTTGGAATGCAAAGATATATCTAGATTTTTTATATATTTTCTGTTACTCTAGTGCTGGGATTTTCTTACATAAAAAAAATTGATAACAAGACTGACTGCTGCAAGCTTAAACTCCATTCCAACTTCTACTCCGACTGAAGATGGCTGCAGTAACTTTTGTATTGTATAAATAATATTAAAAATTCCTGAAACATATGTTCTTGTATTGATTTATTCATTAGAATGGAAAAAGCTCGTGTGTATCAGTATGATATATTTCTGTTAATATCTAAGACTAGTCAATCTAACTCAGTAAGACAACCTCCTGGCAATCAGTTGTTCGTGATTTCAAATTAAGGTAGAGGAATGAGAATTTTACAAATTAGACTCCCAATTTTAGTGAGGATCGTTTTTATTATTTTTGTTCTTGTTAGGGAACAAAAATAAAGTCAACCCCAGTTTTGGAGTTTGACTGTAGAAAGTCTTTATTGCATGTTTAAAATGGTTTCATTTTCACACAAAACAATATGTGTAACAGAGTAGCTAATCAATGTAATACACGAATTAATGAGTTAAAACTGAACAACCGTAGCCATCAAAGACGGTGAAGGGTTCTTTTTTATGTGTTTTATGTTCCAAAGCTCCTGGTCATACTGTTTTGTCAACAAATTTGCACCGGTACTCCACTAGACACCTCCTAAAATTGTTTTTGATTTTGAGGATAAAGCTATTTTTAACTTATTTTGACAGGCTTATTAATAGCATGTAGATTCTCAAAAATCTAAATGTTTTTTTATAACTTCATCTTAGACTTTTTCCTGTGGAAAACGCCCGGGACGTTTTAAATAGACCATATTTACTCTTTGATGTATTTTTTACATGGCTTCAAATTTCGACGCTACGGCTCTTCAGTTATTTACTGTGAGTATCTTAACGATTCATAATAATAATAAGAATCTTGAAACATGGATCTACATGTAGGGCCACCTTACATTCAACACATCTGTAGCTACTTCCGTGATTTGTATTTTACATAACACTTAAGAGGTTTGCCTTCTTACAGAAGAATAATACCCTATCGTAAGATGAGTTATCATGTCCGTGATACTGAACTGACGTCTTGCTAAGACGAATTATCACGTCCGTGGCAGTTAACAGATTTATACATAACCATCAACAGGATGGAACAAAACAGAGTTATCACCTTTGATGAGCTAGGGTCAGATCCATGCCATCACAGGTAGTTATAGTAACAAAGGCTGCTAAACAGGATTCAAGGTAAGCAAACGGAAACATATGTTCACTTTTACTTTCATATCTATAGATCAAATACTTTATGAAACAGTACATCTACACGTAAGTCGTAAATTGCAGACTTGATTACATTAGCGGTTTTTATTATCTACAAAAGGGAGGCGGGGGCTAATTTATGGTGCGTTAATTGAACTACCCAAAGTCAGGATTGGGAAAAAACACATTTCCCCATGCCAACAGAGGTATTAGTATTCACTCTTGTCTGTCCGTCCACATGATATCTCGAAATTTTATGAGAAGGTAGTCAATGGGCTAAGGAAAAAATAGTTAAATTTTAGGACGGATGCATGAATATTTTACATTTACCTCCCCTGTGTCGTAGCTAAAAATCTACATTGCTCTGTATATACAAACGGTTTTCAATTAATTTTGATCCGTTTTTTTATTGTCAAACTCCAACCACAAGAACAATCCTCATCAGAATTAGGGTAGTGGAAATTAACATTCCACTGACGTGATTTGAAATCACGACCAACTGATGAATAGTCGAGTCTCATACCGACTGAGCAAAACGGACAAGTCATGCATATCTAAGAATTGTATCTTACCGTTACATCGGGCTTATCACTAAAAATTAAAATAAGCGTATATAACTCTTTCTTCTCTGTTTGTTTGCGCTCACACAACTCATCGGTTAATTTACCTTCCTATTGTGATGTAACAATGAAAATTAAGCCATAGAAACACTCAAAACTTGTCTGATCACACATTAAAACAGCTTGAATTGGATTAAGACCTGAAAAAAATTGAAATTATCCAATAAAATAGCTTTAGGGTCTTTATTGCCTATCCAAACATACATAGCCCCGTCATTTTTACGAGTATATGTTTGTATTTTCAAAGTTTTTCATTCATTATATACATGCAGCACAAAAGTTGCAGTAATCATCTCCACTCGGATTAGACGTAACAGTAAAGTTTGACTCAGCAACAGCCAGGCTTGTTAATTCACGAATTCACTCATGTTTGTCTATACAATATCTCCAAAAGGTCTCAATGAATTCCAGTGACACTTTGTCGAAAGATAGACCATGGGCTAAGAAAGAATCTATTAATTCGGGGTTGGGGATGGATACGGAAGTTTTACAGATATCATCACAGCATTGGAATTATTATCCTACACTTTTTAGTGACAATGTCGTTGACAGAGATGTGCGCGCTCTGAGTGCATTCTACACCTTTACCTGTGCAGGCTGAAAAGTAAAGTAAAGTATCAGGCAATACGACAACTAATTTGAAAACTACAGAAACTAATTTTTTTTCGAACACAGCGACCAAATTTGAAAATACGCAAAACAAATTAAAAACTATCACAATCGAATTGAAAAAATAAGTCAACAAAATTTCAAAAGCGGCAAGCAAATTAAAGAATACGCCAAGCAAGGTAAAAAGACACACGAACTGAATCGTGTACTTGATTTTTTAATTCTTTTGTGTATTTTCTTTTATCATTCGCTTGTGGTATTTTGAAATTTTGTGGCTTTATTTCTTAATTTCTACGTAATACTTTTTTATATATCCGGAAAAGGTAGAGTTTCATGCACAGCATTCGACAAAAGCTGATTGACAAAAAGGGGATAATCAATGGTTACAACAGTGACACAGAATCTATAATGATAGCTTCGTGGTTAAAGTACGAGATCATTAGTCACAAGATTTCCGGTAGATGTCCAAGAGTTTGTTTGTGTAAATTAACTAATCTGCCGGAGGATTATCTCTCCTTCCCATGAATGAATAAAGAAATATTGGAATATTTTTCAAACAAAACTTCTCCAAAGATGAGTTCTCATTGATATTAGAAAGCTTCCAGTCGATCTAGTGATGCTGTTTACACATTTTTGACATTTGTTCTCTTATAACATCGCAACATTTTTATAACGACATCATGAAAGATAGGTCAGAAATATAAATATTCTCTCTCTCTCTCTAAACTTTGGTCAGAAAGATATGAATTTGGCTCTCATATATACATACTGCAACGTTCATTGCAGATTTCAAAAAAAAGATGAATTTCACTCTTCACACTTCGATAACATTTACAATACTATTTCAGCCAATTTACAACATTCGATCACTTATCTGATATGTTTTAAAGTCCTCCATAGCTTCCACAGATCACTGGACGCAACATACGATGTCTGTCCGGAGAGTCTCCAGTCATTTAAAATCAACAAAAAATAACATACACTTTAGACAATGGCACCTTACTCCAGTTCAAAAATTAACCAGGGAACTCGAACACTCATCACATCTTCCCTTTCACTTTTCAAAGCAGTCTGCAAAGTCTTATATCGGGATTGCCATCAGCTGTTTCGTCGTGTTCTCCTTAATCTTACTTACTGTATGAAATTCTGGGATATTTGAAATAACTAGGCACATTCCGGACAGACCTTGTACGTCCGAGGAAGGCTGATAAATCAAATCGATAGGAACGATGTGTTATTAAGAAAAAATGAAGAAGATAGACCACAAAAAAAGTGGAATCGAAGATAGATACGTTGCCAGAAGTTAATGGCAATCAATACTGATTAATGAATAATTGCAGAAAGGTAAAAGTTCATTTTCGCTCGAAGAGAGTGATCTTGACTTTCACGGTGATCCCCTCAAGAGGACAAGTGTAGTAAGAGATCCACCATTGGACAAATATTTACCTAACACCTGGGAAATCTGTATCACCAAATGTGATCCCGAGCAAGATTCTGTTTATCCATTCATTTTTAGTCTCTTGCAGCCAGGCTTCGGGGGGGGGCTCTGGCTTGTGTTATTGTGTGCAGTTGACAGATCGGTCTTAGACGTAGGAGGATTACCACGATCGCCATAGAATGTCCTTAACATGTTCCCCAACTGATTACAGCACGGAGTATTCCCAAACAGTCGCCCAGACTTGACCTTGCTTAATTCGGGCGGTCATCGGTTAGTTCCCGCGGAAGAGCCCCGTCCCACCTTTGAAAAGGAAGGAAGCCCCCGGGGGTGGTTAAAAATTCATCATATCAGGCGATTTCTAGCTAGTGTATGCATATGAGTATAAATCTAAAAAAATATGATTAGCATCATAGTTTAATTGTAAATAGAAAACCCATTTAAAACCTTTTTAGATTTTCCTTCATCCAGGTCCATTAAGTATGCATATCAAATAGTTGAGATGCACCAATCTCTAATGTTCAAGGTTGGACAGACAGACAAACTGCACCAGTTGTTTTACATAAATAGATTGAATGAAGCATCATAAACTATCAATATTGAATAGGATTTTCTTCCATCTTTAATTTTTTAGTAACTGTTTTACTCTTAAATCAGGACAATACTATTACTACTAAAACTAGAACAAGTAAGAAAAACAAGAACAAATGGCACTGCACAGAGAAAGATAAAGGCCAATATTTAGGGTTAGATTTGATTTTATGCTAGTCTTCCAGTAGCTCAGTCGATTAGAGCGTTACCAAGGTAAAAGAGGTTCGAGTATCGCCTGAAGCTTATTATTCTCTATTCTTCATTTCCGATCTGTACAATTTACTCGCTGTCGAGTTGCGATAAAAATAAATGAAAGTCCAAAATTAATTATGGTCGACTTTCATATCATGAAAATCTAAGTAAGAATAATTAGAAACCGTCAACCAAAACTGTCACTAAAAATGGTTTCATCAGTTTTCTAGTTGGTTTGGCTGGCTAGCTGGCTGGCTATGCATACGTATGCATTGCACATACAATCCTCACCCAAGAAGCTAGAGGGCTGAACATTTGCTCTTTATTATGTCACGAAAAAAAAACAATTTTTTGAAAACTTAATCCCCCCCCGAACAAAAGCTTTTAGTGGGGGTGGAGGGTTTAATTTGAAGTCTAGGTTTTGCTCAATTGATACCTTAGTTTTTTCGATCAGACTTTTCAAATGATCGCTGCCCAACAAAAAGTGAGATGTGACTTATTCCTTGATAAACCTTTTTTCCATTTTTTTGATTGATAAATACGGCATGCTGCCATAAGACGTTGGTCAGGTGATGCTTTCTATTGAGCGACTAACCAAACCAGAAGTGTTTGGGTTGTTTACAGCCTTAAACAAAGAAGTATTTTCATTTACTCACATTTTGATAGAAAACGAAGCTGCCATTACTATGCAAAGTAATGTTTACGTGACACTTAAGACCTTGTTTTTCTGTAACACAAAATAAACACTAACTTCCAACAGCTTAGGTGCCGAGTAGCGTAGATGAGCAGAATGGTGTTAAAGTGAGGAGTGGCGTGCAGTTACCAGCACAGAAAACCATATCGATGTGACAAGTTTTTTTTTACACTCATGCCCTAGGTAAAGGCCTGAATCCACCTTTTTTCTCCCAGTTATGTATAAATATTAAGGCAGTCGGAACCATTTGGCCCTGTATGAATGTCAATCTAAGGGAAAGTTCCCCTGACAGAAAATAAACTACGAGTCGGTAATTATTATAGCTGGTCCCAAGCCCGGATATGTGGCTAGAAAATCTACCCTTCAAGCACTTTCTTTCTCTTAAAACCACGGCAGAGTTGTTGTAGCCCCACACTTCACCAGGGATCGACAGGAATAAACAGCCACTAACTTCTGACAGGTTCCCGCGACAAATCGTAGGTGTCGGTCGGGGTGACAAAAGCGAGAATGAAAGGAAGAAGATCAGGGTAGGTGCCAAGTGAAGTTTATCAAAGCATGGCCAAATAGTGGGTGGATACCACCCGTTGTGGCACCATTTCGGGAATTACGTCACCTGTTGATAGATCTACTCTCACAGAGAGAGAGAGAGACATCACCTGTTGAGTTCGCCTTTATTTTTAAATATTTTTCCAGCCTCCTGTGTAGGGCGTAAAGCAGGAATATGAGACATTATAAATGCACTGTTTCAACAAACTGAAGTTATTGAATAAACATGCATCGAGTGGGAAGAAACAGAACAGAATCCTTCAATGCATGCTTATTTATTACCAAATGAAAAGGAGAATCGAAGCAGTTGCAAATGGGTAGAACAGACAAAGTGAATGCAACAATCGAAAGCTCCGGAATTGACCTATTTCCCGGAGTCAAGAACGCCCCGGTCTCAAGGACTTGCAAAAATCTGAATAAGAAGTACGTGAAGTATTATAACAAAATGATTTTATTATTAGTTTTCACTAGTTTTTACCTTCATCTTATGGCAACGAATGAACACTTCAACTCGTAATTCCAGTTCGCGCTGTTTATTCATTTTGCCCGATCGAAGTCAAAGTTGTCATCAAAAGCAAATAAAAATTTAGTAAAACCTACTTAAAGCTCATCGTCACAGTCAATAATTGAACAACCGTAGCGTCAAAATTTGAAGTCATGTAAAGAAATTCCATTGAAGAATAAATATGTTCAGAATAAAATACATTTATGACATCACAGGCGTTTTCAACTAAAAAATATCTAAAATAGAATAAGAAACATCTGCAGTCTGGACAATCTAGTTGTTAATAATAAACCCGTTAGAATAATGCTCCCCTAAAGGAAGATTTTTTTTCCAAATCAAAAAAAAAAATGATTTTAGAAGGTATCTAGTGGATCAAGTTTGAAGACAAAACGAGACGGCCAGAAGCACTGGACCACACAAGTAAACACACATAAACATACGAACATATAAAAAAAGATAGAACCCTTTGCCACCTTTGATGGCAACGGTTGTTCTATAGATAATCGAGATTAAAAATACCACTCTATCATTATTGCTTTTTTAATGGATTTTATGCATCGAGAGGCGAATATATACAAGACAAACATTTCAGTAAGTGATGTAAGATGTGCACTGTACGCCACTGTTCTGACTTACGAACAGACCTAGGAATGGAACCCGTTCATAACTTGGAGACTACTCGTCTACAAAAAAGACACATTAATTTACAGTCTCAACACTTCCAGCTAACCCACCAAAATATATGTAAGAGGCTTATTTCATTAGAAGAGTGAATCAATCGAAAAATCACTCCAGGTTGGCAAGCTTTTGGTAGAGAAAGCTCAAGCTTTAAAAACAAGAAAACCCATTAGTATCAAAAAGAAAGGTATATAACCACTGCATCCTCCCGATAGTCATTTGATGAAGCTGAAACATGGAACCTGAGCGAAAGATTGACCCCCAAACTGAGACCCATGCGCAAGAGAGAATCATGCTCAACATTACGTGGAGAGATCACAAAACAGCACATGATATTAGGGGAAAAACAGGGATTCATATTGAATCCATTAAGAAACTCAAATGGCAATCGACTGGTCACGCTGCAAGAATGTCAGACAACCGCTGGACATCACGACGGACAATGTGGATCAAAGAGATCATATGCGAAACAGTGACCGGCTGAAAATAAGACGGTGTGACGAACCAAACAAGTTCAAAAAGTCTCGTCTCCGTGACGCCCACGAAAAAGAGGACGGAATCTTGAGGAAGGTCCATGTCCAACTACGGATGCTAAAAGGTTACTGATGATGGTGGTGATGATTTAAATTACTACTACTCCGTTAGCTCATTCACCGTAGATAACCGATACCGGAGTGGTCTTTTGTGATCACGCATATCTTATTATTTTTTATACATTTGTTTGTTTACTGATCTGTACACTCTGTACCTTCGGCCTGTCGATTGCAGGGCATATTTATGAGACTTATTTCGGGAGAAAATAGTGATTTTGACGGCAAAAGGTTCGATAGTTCATGGACATACGAAATACTCCGACAGGATAACATTAAATTCGTGACCGTGCAGAATTAGTAACAGTTTGGGGAGTTTAAATTCATCCGCCGCGTTCACCAGATTTTGCACTTTCGGGTTGTAATTTATTCCTATTGTCAAAGAATCCACTTTATTAAAAATGAAAGCCGTTCCTAAGAAGAATGCAAAAAGCAAGTAGGGAAGTCATTCGCTCAGAAAGATAAAAATGAAATTTCTCGGAGGACGGAATTATGAAGAGGCTTCAAAGATAGCAGAAGATAGAGGTACATAACAGTAAATATGTTGTTTGATAAGGTCTATGTTGGAAAAACAAAATGGCGAACGGTTCTATCCTTTTTTTAAAAATGTGCGTGTGTTTGTTTGTGTTCCAGTTCTCATAACCATATTGTTTTGTCCACAGACTTTGAAATTGGTATCAGTACTCCACTTAACCCCTCCTGAAATGAAAAAGATTTTTTATTGACCTTTGGGGGTCATTAATTTGATGAATTTATCAATAACAATTAGATTCTTTAGAAACTAGATATTTCTAGATATTTTTTATTCTCATTTTAGATGTTTTCCATCGAAAAAACGACAGTAACGAATTTCTCTCTATATGACTTCAAATTTTAACCCTGCAGTTCTTCAATTATTGATTGTGATGGCAAGCCTTACTTTTATTCGTACTCCTTAATTTTATTTGAACCAAACGAACTATTTCTGTTATCCGATTATTGTAACGCAATGATTCCCCAACAAGAGACACTTGGCCGAGGAAGGAATTTCCTGAAGTGAGGAATTTGAGCCAGTGGGTGAATGAGGGTATAATCTCAGTCAGGATAGGTGGATCATCAAAGCTTCGTTTTCCCCACGACACCTGGTATTTCTTTATAGTTTCTCATCTACATACTGACAATGGATAATGAATAGACAGAATAATGGTGATTTTTTTACAATTCAAAACAGGTAGGAAGAGAGAAAACCTAGGATTATTAGCGAGAGAATTGTCGTTATGCAACGTTGACTTTCGTTTAAATTCATTGGAGACATTTGTCAATGAAAGAGAAAACTATTTCTCACCACGCAATTTCCTGTGATGTCATTGTGGCTTAAATATCAGCTCGAACGTAAATGAACTACATTAGTTGGTGTATGTAATAATATTCACATCGTCATGCCATAACCAGTGTTGTCAAGTACGGTTTGTTAATTATTGCTAAAACTGTCTTCAAAATAGTGTAAATTTTCCATTTCCAGCTAAATTTATAGCTGAAAATGCTACATACGCTCATTCAAAGCTCTCTTATAAAAAAAATAACTATACACAAAGACTTCATAACAAATTATTAATAAAATCATTTTATTAATTTTGATTGAACTTACAAATAATTTTTTAAATGGACAGATTTTCGGCTATCACAGATTTCTATCGATTGAATCAGGAAACAATCAGCCAGATCTAGCTAGAAAAAAATAGCCAAATTGGCAAAGCTGGCCATAACTTATTTTGCAACTGATATGTTCCTGCTTATCTCTATCGCCACTAGGGGGTGGGGGCATTTGTGTGCCTGACTCCAGACTTGCATCTGCAAAATGTAAAACACTTGTAGGTGCAACTCAGTGGTTTTATGTGTATTCCTGCAGTCTTCAAGCAAAAATAGTCGTATCTAAAAACGGTAAAACTAATAAAAACAACTACTGTACACAATTTTTGCCCTGAGGCTAAGATAAGATTGATTTTCAAGTTCGGGGTTCTAAAGAGATCGTAAATCCTAATAAGCATTTGTAGTTACATAATCTTTCCGCCTCCGGTTCGGTAGACCGTAGTTCAATTCACCACCAAATCATATCAAAGACTTAAAATGGTACTCAATGCCTCTCCACTGAGCACTCGATACAAATTATTAATAGAGTAGGATTGAAGAACCTCTTACCGAGGGTTTACGGCTTAATCTCGTTGGATAAACCGGTTCTAGTAAAATCACCGAAGTTGAGCAACGTCAAGTCTAGTCAGTACCCAATTGGGTGACCATTTGGGAATATCAGGTACTGTAAGCAAGTACCCAATTGGGTGACCATTTGGGAATATCAGGTACTGTAAGCAAGTACCCAATTGGGTGACCATTTGGGAATATCAGGTACTGTAAGCAAGTACCCAATTGGGTGACCATTTGGGAATATCAGGTACTGTAAGCAAGTACCCAATTGGGTGACCATTTGGGAATATCAGGTACTGTAAGCAAGTACCCAATTGGGTGACCATTTGGGAATATCAGGTACTATAAGCAAGTACCCAATTGGGTGACCATTTGGGAATATCAGGTACTGTAAGCAAGTACCCAATTGGGTGACCATTTGGGAATATCAGGTACTGTAAGCAAGTACCCAATTGGGTGACCATTTGGGAATATCAGGTACTGTAAGCAAGTACCCAATTGGGTGACCATTTGGGAATATCAGGTACTGTAAGCAGAACGAAATTTCCACGGGCCTAACAAGCCGGAGGTGGGTCTTACTAAAAATTGCCCGTGTTTACCTAATCCTGTGAGATCCTCGATGAAGGTTTGAATGTGAAACGATGATATATGAAGAAGATTATTGCCAGTTACCCTATGTCTTCTCTGTGGAGAAACCTTGGATTCACGTTGATATTTAAGAATCCCAGTTACCTACTCAATAGCGAGTAGGTGTATATAAGCAGCAAAAAATGGTGTCTCTTGGATATTATTTGTTCCAGTGTGGTCTCAATTTTCTCAACGTTGGTAGTTATTATCTTAAGACTTGTTTCTACTCCTTTTTTGCCAATAAAAACATCTCCAGTTCGATTCTAAAAGCATCCGCTTAAATGTTAATCATTTGTAGAACAACAATCAGAGTTTATTTGCTGAGTTTTTTATGCAGAGCTTCCAAGCTACCAGATAAAAATTTGCGTGGTGACATTTTGGCGATGCTTTTGTGTCTGGGATCATTATCAGATGTCGACTATTGTTAGAATTTTTGGCAATATGCCAGAACCTATCAAAAAGTCGGACGCAAAAAAATAGTAAAAAGGCAGATGGAAAGTACTTTATTCTTATTAGATGAAGCATCGTCAATTCAATCACCGTAACTTTATAAATGGTCCGCCCGACCAACCAGCCGAATGGACTACATTTTCTTCTTCCTTTGAGTTTCTGTTGTGTGTCTCCAGGCGCTACTGCTTACATTTCGGGGTCTACAAATTGCATGAGTACATCACCAGCGTTTTTTCTTTGCTCATTTCACAAATAAGTGCTTTTGGGGGTGTCTGTGGTCATTTGTGGCCAACAATGACCAAATCTTGCGCTGGTATTTATTTGATAATTGGGAATAATACGCACACACGGGCTATAGTGATTTATTTATGCATGGTGCAAATATCATTATTCACTTTTGAGTGGGCTCCAGAATTACACCAGGTGATTGTCCTCCAGGGCAATGGCCTCGTGGATATATAACTGGTGGTCGTGAGTTCAATCTGAGTTAGGCAGTCTCCTGTATCGTCCACCATCCAAATCTCCGCCGACTCAGCCTAATATACCATCATCATCATGTTAGGGGTCTGTGGATACTTACAAATTTTTCCATATTAATCAATTTTAATTGCTACTTAGCATTACGCTATTTCGGCTTAAAAAAAGTTTTAGTAAGAACACTATACTTTCAGGTGACGAAGAAAACCTGTATAATACTTTTCCAAATATTCATGTAGTTATTTACATACATAACTGAACATTATTTCATTGATCATCACTTCTGTCAATGAATTTGGAGAGGTATATATATTCGGAAGGGTTGGGCATGATTCGATGCGGCCGACTAGACATGAAAACAAGCCGACGATATGTTTGTAAATAAAAAGCACGAATCTCGTGAAATGTTGATGTTATCAGAAAAAGCCGTGGCAATAGAGAGAAAAAATTCTGTGGGAAAAATTTAAACGTAAAAATTATTCATGTAAACTAAATAAACGGTGATATATATATGTTAGAAAACTTGCCTCCTGCGAAAACTGTAGGCCATTATACCACAGATTTACGCATAAGCGCTGTTTTACAGTGTAAACAAAAGGTTCAAATGGTCATATCTCTAGTTCTGTACAGTTTATGCACATAAAGTTATCGCGTATTTTCTGCAAATCCTTCCTCTCACCAATGACACAAAAACATCTACAAATCAAAAGTTTTGTGAGTTTATTTACGAAAATACCGGCCTTCTTCACGGCATACGACATGGGAAAATCTAGTGGCAAGCTAGGGGTTTAAGGAAGGACCCCTCTGGAATATTTACGAGGAATAGCTTATGAATGAATTAATTTTACTGTCTAAGTAATGCCTACTCATTCTTCTATTAGTGTCATTTAATGAATGTGTAATAAATGTTGCATCGAGTTGTCCTGGCAATCGTACACATCGAGATGGGTCGCATCAAGTTGGTCACTATCTCCAATAGTTCTCGATGAATTTCAATGCAATTTTGAGAAAGGTTGGGCAATGGGGTAAGGATGGGTTGGTTGGATTTGGGGGCAGATCCATGAATATCGTTTTAATTGGGGGTTACTTTTTATCAATTTATATATAAGCTCATACATGTCCACACGATATCTCCAGAATGTATTCAATGAATTTCAGTTAAATTTTGGACCGTTGGTAACGGAAGGCATGATTAAATTTTGGGGTGGATCCATACTCAAACATATCCTCAACATCGTAGTTATACTACGCCATTTGGTGGAAGGGTGGGTGAAAGACTACGAATTACGGGACCTTACACAATTACTTCCCCAGACAATGGCGTTGGCAGAGGTATGTGCTCTCTGAGTGCTTCCTAGTTAGATCCAGTATTCTTATCTTTGCTGTTTTTCATCGTTAAAAAATTTCATTCAGCAAGGTTGCCATATTAGATCAGACAAAAATGGCTGACTGATTTTTACTAATTCAGACGATAAAAATATACGATAGCCTAAGACCTGGTCGTTTAAAGAATGATTAGCAGGTTCACTAAAAAGAAAATGAATAGTTTTTACTGATAAAATGTTTTTGAGTCAAGGTATATAATCATTTTATTTGATAAGTGGACATAGAATGAGTAAACAAATATGAAACATATTTTTAGCTATAAAGTTAGCAGGAAATGGAAAAACTTGGCCATTTTTAAAGATAGTTATAGCTATCAATAACAATACTTGGCAACACTGAGTTTTAGCCAATTTATCTAGTAGAATCTTTCCTTCTTCTAGATAGTTCCAGATCTGGGCATCAAATGTAGATCTGTAGAAAGTGGTAATTTAAACTGGTTCCTGGATTAACGTTATTTGCAGGAATATTTGACGCCCTGATCTAAAATTATCTACAAGAAGCGAAAAGCCCAACGGGATAGATAATGTACTTGGAGAAAGTCGAAAAATACATCAGTCTAAACGTAAAGATGAAAACGACAAAGACAGGATTCGTTTGAATTACAACGACGTCTCATCTTGCGATTTCCACTGTTATGACACAAATACACACACACACAAATTGAGAGAGAGAGTACTGCTTATAAGTATTTTAACCAACAGAAACTTTGCTTGTGTGGCTTGGTTTTGAGAGTTAAAAATAGGGGCTTTATGCAAGAATAATATTAAATATATTATTGCAGTCAGCACAAAAAGGCTTGCGTTTAGGCATGTTTCTTATGGACGACTGGAAAATGTTTTTGATTGATTCAGAGGGTGTGAATAGGAGCTCAAAGCTGAATTTTACGGGTACTTTAATATAATACCTCTTATAACAATACACTGTTTTAGCCGCTTTGGTCACATACAGATGAACAGAATCAGACTTTCAGTGACAGAGAGAGTGCGAACGCAGACCCCATGCTTTCATTATTCATTAACAGATTTCCTGGAATTTTCACTACGTTTATAGGGGTTTGATGTCGTATGCCTCATTCAAGTCATTATTATCAGAGTGATTACGAATGCTGTCATTAGAAAATGTTCTCAGTGAAATAAAGAAAAAACAACATTCAACTTTAGAGAGTTTCTCATGTGCCATTGTGCATGTCTACCAGATTTGGTGCAGGTGGTTCATATAGCATAACAGACAGACACACAGGCGGATACCACTAAATTATATATAGAAATGTATACATTTTTTTTAAAACGTGCTACATCTCGACAATTCTTATTATGATGTGGGCATGTTTTAAACTTTGGAGAAGTAACACCTGCTTTTTTTTCTCTTGAATTCCTCTTCGCCTTCTAATTGTCAAATTACCAACATTGTATCGGATTAAATAACACTCAAACAACAAACAAAGATATACGTGCATTGCTTATGATATTACAATAGAAATGAATATGGATAATGCAAATGCATTGGCACGGATTTTACAAGGAAAATGCATTGAAAATCAAAAAGAAAGGGGTTTTCTGTAGTCAGGAATTAATGCAGGTATTACTCAATGAGTAGGGTTATAAGATTTATGATATAAATGCATTTCTAATGATTTTAGAATAGATATGCATATCTGTACTAGAAAGGGATTTTCAGTGATCATAAATCAACGCAAATATTAGCGGAATGTTTATAAGCCCTTTTTCCAGCATCCTGTCTCTCGGTTAATATATTTTCTGATACTTAACTGTGCTTGAATAACATTAGTATGAACTCTGATCAGGTCAGTTGCTATCGCATCACAAGACACACGAGACAATGATTTTGTCTCCATTTCTCAAACAATCTATAGAGGCCTAAATATTGTTTATTACAATTGTAGGTTTTTACGTAGCCGGGTGCTAGTTCAACACCCAAGATTGACTGTCTCACAGGGCAACGGGGCTTGAACTGCCTTGCTATTCACTAATCGTTGGAGAGAGAAGTGGATTCACGTCTCTCTCGAGGAAATTAGTGCATCGTGAACGCGAAGTCTTTCAACTTGCATTTGAACTCACCGCTTCCATTTTATTTGCCATTTACCGTTAGGCCATTCGTTCTTTTTTAGTATAGGTGTAAATATGATTTTTTTTTTTTTGAAAAAAGAAGCAAATTGTAAGATTTTTCCTTTCATCTCGGAGAAGTGTGCCAAACAGGAAACTGATATTCAGTCTAGAAGCACCTTACTCCTCAGTACAGGATTCCCTCGCTGTATCTCTCCAGATATATTACATATGAGAAAATACGAAAATACGGCTGCTGGAAAGACAGAAAAAGTAAGGCTGTACAGATATCATAATCGGTCGCTTTTGCCGGACTGGGAGAGAAGAGCTGTTCACACAGCTAAACATCACTATAGATGTTCATACATCCTGCAACAAAAGATCTTGTTACACCATTTTCAGCACCAAGTTGTTATATTTTTCGACACCTTACTGCTGTTCGACAACTTTAGTATAAGTGTAAGCATGGGCGTATGAAAACTCTTTAGTTAAGGCGTGGCAGAGGCCTTGATTTGCCAGCACATTTACACAGTTTTGCCCGAATTAAATGATTTTATCGAAATTCAACAATGTAACGCTAAAATTTGAGGTGGTGCCAGTTGTCCCCTGGCTCATGAGTGTAAGTTATGAAAAAATAATCATATTTAAGGACGAATTTTTGTTTCCCTAAGAAAGAAATAAGTGAGCCACTCAAGTAAATGACATTCCATCTCGAAGAAAACTTCTAATATCTTCCCAGATGTATTACATATGAGAGAATAATTTATTTAACACATAAGCCTTTGGCTTAAAAGGATGCTACCCAGAGTGTAATTAAGAACGACTGACGCGAATAAAATGTACTTAGTAATCAAATCCGACATTCTCTTCCAGTGATGTATGTAACCGCAAACGTTAACCGATTTCTTCATATCTCGAAATTCACATCGCGTTGACGTTTTTATCATTACCTTACTGACCAAAGTTTCGACGGTCGGGTTCCTACCCCCGAGAAAAATTCTGTCACGTGTCTTGGCCCTGGAAGTACTTTCTCAAATGAGTACTGCCCCAATAAAATGGCAGATTTTTTTTTAAATTCCTCCATATCATAGGTGACTGCCATTATCGAAAGGGTCCCACATTTAAAAAAAAAAAACAAAAAAAAAACACTATTATACAGTGGGTTAAGTATAGGTTTCGAATTGAAACACACTCGTTCTGAAGACGGTGATTTTCAAACAAAGGACACTTGGCTCTAATAGGGGATCATCCTACGGGGTGGGACATATAATGGGAAGTATAATGAAAAAATTGCTAGACGACAACTCAAAATGTGGGAAGAATGGAGGAAACCAGACTGACAAGGGGAGGAATGTGACCTGGGATCCCAAGGGAGATGTAACTTGGGATCGCAAGGGGAGCGATGTGATCTGGGATCGTAAAGGGAGGGATATGACTTGAGACTCTGAGAACAACTGCTCCAGTCAAAACAGGGAAAGCACAATTGAGCAAGATGGACTGATTTATATTTACGTGAGCGACATTAGGAGCTGACCGTGGCCAAGCGGTTGGAATCCTGGAAAATGGACTTGGCGAGCCGAGTTCAAACTCTGACCTGTCCGACTTGTCGCCTTTAGGTCCATTCCACCTATCACAATTCTTGATGAATTGGCTGAGACATAGAAACTGGTGATATGTGAATCCACGGCTGGGGGAGCCTGAGGGTAAAACCTACTAAGTGGCCTCAGCCCTATCGCCAATTTCACGTCGAAAGTGGCTCTACCCCGGACAAACATTTGTCTCCTATTTAATATTCCCAGTCTACTTCTGTTGACAACGCGTATTGTGAATCTAAGTACAAGCTGGTATTCAAAGAGCAACTAAAAGTATTGTACTTCAAAAGATGCCAAATATTTTCTTGCTCGAGACTTATTCGGGATTGGTGCAATGCCAAGGAATTGTCTGTTACTCTCGTTTTCTTCTTTCCTTCTTTCCTTTCTTCCTCGTGCATCTCAGATGACATCTAATTCAAATCTATATGCATACTGCTATTACACTTACGTAATCACTCAGCAGGGAGTTTCATCGAAAAATAAATCAACACATTCAGCACCAAAAGACGTTTATTAACATTATCCATTACTTCACCTGTTGAGCAACGGACGACTTTAATAATGTAATGTCCCCCTCTCTGAAATTCATGCTTTGTCCTTATTTTGTCTCCCGTACACTGCTGTGACAAAGAACGTTTTTTAACGTTTTTCGCTACTTTCCCTGTTAAGCAACAAACGACATTAATCATGTGACGTCCCTTATTTTGAAGGTCACACCTTTTCCTGTCGTGACCCAGAACATTATTTAACGTTTTGGGCTACCTTATCTGTTAAGATCCCCCATTTTGAAAATCACATCTTGTCTTCATTTTGTCCTCTGCACATTTCAGTGGCTAATACCTGCTTTCCAGCAATGTTATCTTGTCTCTATGGAATCTCCATTGTTCTAGCCCCGGCCTACACACGTAAATGGAAAAAAGGTTGGCGCTGAAGGTGTTGAGAAATTTTTTTAACGTCTCATATACTTTGTTCTTATCTTGATTCCATTCTACTCTTGGGACTGACAATCAATCTGTCGGCTACGAGAGAGGATCAGATTAGAGAAGATCAGTATTAGATCTTATCAGAAATTCTTTATGGAGTATCGGAAGTAAATCGTTACAACTTTCCGAAATATCGAACTATATTCATGGCCGGTAGGACAAAAAGCACGTGAGCATCTTAAGTTTGTCCACTGTTTTTTATTACTCAACCCTTCATTCTTAATCTGGAAATTCAAAAATTCGTATGCAGCATTTAGATTTTATTGCACAACATATTCTTGTGCACGGTTGCGTATTCTTGCAACTGAGAGGGAACACTTGTGATAACAAAGATTAACAACTATCGTATTTACTCGCGTGATGTACGTCTTTTTGAGACCAGTTCTTTAAAATCTATAATCCAGGGATCGAACATTATATGCTTTAAATCTTTTCGTTCAATTCTTACTGCTTCAAAAGCATGCCTTGTGTAATACCGAGCCCATAATTTTAGATCAAAAAGTCTAACATTACATTAGTATACACGTTATACGATTGGATCAACTACGGTGTACGGATTTGATTACCTAAACCGGGATATCTATACAACCCAAAGTGATATACTTCAAGATGTAAGTTCAGCCAAAGACGAGTGCACTTACTCACAAATCCAAGTACAGTTGGTGCAGTTAATCCATTCAAAACTTTTCCGTACTGTTCAAAACCTACCTGATCGAGGTGTTATAATAATTTAATGTACTGTGGGGTTTTTTTCAGCTTATACTTGGTTACATTGATAAGTGAAGCAATACCTTAACCGCACTAAATCAAAGCCTGCACTCATCAGCATTTAATGCATTGATATAAACAACATGCAGCCACTGATCTTTAGTGTATGTTTGTACAGCGATGTGGGAAAAACCACTTCCTTCTATTCCTCTTCCCTGGTGTCATCTTTCTACTTAACTGCGTGAAGAGATAAACGACTCACATATTCGCCCCACCTTCCAAACCTGCCTTCTCATAGCTTCAACTTATCTGATCGGCACAGGCCAGAAACATTCCTGCGTATTTCCATCCACGCTTTTCTGTCAGTTTCCCCTGAGTCCCTACTGGGAGGAAATATATGTTCCGTCTCTACATACCGACGACTATTATTTCTACTTCCAGTGGAGAGGAACCCCCTAAAAATCCCCCATCTCTTTTCTGCGAGTCACACCATCAAATATGTCCAATTGAAAACTTACTGTCGCTAGGATCGGCTCTAGTGTCCCTTGTACCCCAGATAAGCTGAACTTCGACAACCTTTGAATTCTATATTCCCAAACGGCCAAATCGCGTTGGATATATCGATTCTCGTAAGATCGACGAAGTTAAGCGACGTCGAACCTGCTCGATTACCCAGATGGGTGACTTTCTGAAAATACCAGGTGCAGTAACAATATTGTTTTGCGGTCGTCTAAGCCTATCATGCTCTGATTAACCGAGCATCTTGCAAAGCTAGAACATTTCTCACGCACACGCTTCACTAGGGGATGGGAGAAAATGATACGGTGTTCTCCAAGGGACCGCCATCTTGTATCGAGTGGCCTCGATCAGTCTCACTTATTGAAAGATCATACCCATCAAAGGTGGCGAAGGGTTCTATCCTTTTTTTATATGTGCATGTGTTCATGAGTTCCAGTGCTCCTGACCATACCGTTTTATGTACAGACTTGAAAATTGGCATCAGTACTCCACTCCATCCCTTCTAAGATTATTTCATGGATTCGTTTAAAAAAACGAGACTTTTTTTAACTTTTGGGGTCCTTATTATGATAGATTCATCAATAACACTTGGATTCTCCAGAATCTAGATGTTTCTGGATGTTTCTTGATGTCTGTTTTTTAATTCTATTTCAGATGTTTTTCAGTGTAAAATGGTAATAAGCAGAATTTATCTAGACATATCTATTCTTCGATGGAATTCTTTTTACATGACTTCAAATTTTGACGCTTCAGTTATTCAATTATCGACTGTGATGACGAGTTTATCTATATTTTACAGAGGTAAAATAAATATATAGGAATATATATATATATATATATATATATATATATATATATATATATATATATATATATGTACAATACAATACTGATCAATACTAAACATGAATGTTTTAGATAATGCTCTAATTAAATGACCTGGTGGTCGGTCATGAGAATTTCTTTTGTTAATTGTATCTCTCAGTTTCACTAAAACGACCAGTATTCAACTGTCAGCTATTCCTGAAAAATCTCACTTCTTATTTGGACTGTATTGATTCGGTTTAATCAATTTATTTTCCCATTTTTTTCAATTGTAGTTGGAAATTCCTACCGTCTCAGATGCATGACAGGTGCCAAAAGCACTTGGTGACTTGGGTGATTGCCCGTGTCATCATTGCCTGGGGCCGATTATGGTTGTCTCTAACGATTAACAGGTTAACCCCAATAGAATCGTCGATGATTGGATTTTAACAGATATTGTCTCAAGTTAAATACAGGTATCAACCACTTTCCGTAAGTTCGCTTTACCCCACTTTTTTGCTTTTACTAAAATCAAAGCAAAATTAGCATTCAGCGTTTGTCTTTCCAGCCAGCCGTTATAGTGGAAGCGCACACCCTCTTCAAATCTCTCCGACTCCCCAGTCCCATTCAACCCCCGACGGATAACATACCACCAACACTAGTTTCGGATCTGGAATTCTCAAAAAGTGTTTCCATAATGGTAATTGCTTCTTCGCTTTACGCCATTTGGAGACACAAAAGGATTTTATAGGAACATTCTACTTTTGGATTTGGGGGAAAACCTGTATTGTCATTCTTATGAGTAGTATCCTCATCTTTGTTGATTTCAACAACTATTCGGCCGATTCATTCTCTGGTGGTCTTCAGGCATATGTGGGATTCAGTCATTTGGTCATATTCCCATCGGAATCTGAGAGCGTTAACATTGGGGAAAAAGGTTTCTCCTACTGTCCGAAAAGAGAGCGCTCCTTTTGAAAAAAATACACTTCTTGAGTAGAAAAGCGTAAAGCGAAAAAGCAATTGATAATTTATGTAGGATTCTGTTTTTATTCCCAGACCTCAAAAATTATTATTCTAAGTTGGGCTGAATCGTCAGAAAATGGGTGGTCAGAGGTACAGGAGACTTACGTGTAGGAGAGAAAGGAAAAGGGTACACGCTGTCTCTATAATACATTGCAGAGAAAAAAAAACCATGATGGTATTTCTGCTTTTCGACCCTTTTTCCGTAAAAGCAATAAAGTGGCGTAAAGTGAACATTCAAAAGTTCGGGGACACTGTTACTAGTTCAAATAATTCATTGATTGAACAAGGAATTCATGGAATGAAAAAAGAATGGCTCGGTGATTGTGTAAGTAGTGAAAAAATGTTCATGGTTATGCTTGTTTACTTATATATATATATATATATATATATATATATATATATATATATATATATATATATATATATATATATATATATATATATATAGGCGTTAACAGTTAATAAAAAAGAATTAATAAAGTAATCTTATTCTTAGAAAAGAAGTGGTGTGGGTTTGCAGTTCCACTCCTGTCTTTTAACCGAATTAATCCTTTTTGATGTGTCTACCAAAAGCAACCATTACACTTTTAAATAAGTTAACCCCGATAGAATTACACGGTGGAATACCGGCATAAATATTTGATTACTGCAAAAGTTCGCTCTGTTTTTGTCGTTTGGTGTCATGAAGGAGTGTTTAATGTTAACCCACTTCATTCACATCTGTCAACAAAGTGGAAAAAAGGTTTATGTATTTAGTGGCCTCTGTTGGTTCATCTACTGGTTCGACTGTTCACACTATATCTCCGAAAGTACTAAATGGATTTCAATGAAATTTTGTTGAGGGTAAGGCATTGGGGGTAATAAGGAGGTGGTCGTGCCTACCCAAAAATTCGTTGGGTTTTTCTCTTGAAATATTTTTTTCTGTTTGTTTCTTCAACTGCTTTTACATATGCGCCCATTACTGTTCCCATGTTATCCCAAAACTTCTCAATTAATTCCAATGAAATCCAGTGAAGGGTTGACAGTAGACCACTGGAGGATTGGTCAAATTTTTGAGCAGATCCATGTTAAGTTATTCCTCCTGAAAATTGCGCTAGAGGAGGCATGCGTTATCTGAGCGCTTTTGTGTAATAAAAAGAATCGTTTGATTGTTTTCTGATAGCTGCCATATCAGTGTGTAACTTTTACCCAAATTCCTGTTAATTGATGTAATTCAATTTATTCGACCTAGAATGTGGTGATAGACAACGGCCATAAGATATAGAAAAACTAGTCAAAATTAATCATGAAAATACTTAATCTAAGAATTAAGCCAGCTCAAAACTAACGAAGCTCAAGTTTTAATGAGTGCATTGTTAAATTGTAACACTTACAATAAGTGGTATTTTATCAAATATAACATAACAAAGAGTTGTAATCCGTCGTTGGCGAAATAACCGTATTAAGGTTGCACAACAATTTAACATGAATCGTTTTCATGACAACATAGTAGAATATTTGTGCTTATCCTTTTTAATCCGGATTAATATTGTGGTCATGCTGTTTTAAGATAATTCTGAAATACAAAATCACGTAATGATAATCTGCCAACGATCTAGCCAATAAGCCATAATGGGTATATCTTTATGCCTAAGGTTGGAATAAAGTTTAACACCTTTTCTCCACCTGGAATTCTTTAAATCACAATTAAAAGGGCTTGTTTCAGTGACTGGATGAAAACGACTGGCGCAGTTGGTAGCAACTCAGAACAAATTTTGAGATTTAAGCTTTCATTATGTTTCGCCGGAAAAGCTCTAACATTGTCGGTCGTCTCGTTAGTTTCAATTTTCTTTCTAATCGGCAGTTATTAAAGATCAACTTTAAACTACTCAGAACTGATATGTATTCATGTGATTCAATAGCGGCAAAATATTTCATCAGCCAATCCAGGATAATCATACGTTTACTATTTCAACCACCACCCGTAAAAATCTTGAATTACCATCAGATTCACAACCTGAGAAGGCAGAGCCAGGACAAAGGCATTTCTCGCAATGTATCTTGTCAACCTCTCCAGATCAATCATTGCTTTCACTGCTTTTATCACCATCTAAGAAAAATCTTGAAATACCCTCAGATTTACTACCAGAGTAAGGAGACCCGGGACTAAGAAAATTCGTACAGGATATCTCGCCTGCCGCTAATATCGATTAAGTCAGTACAAATGTTTGATACAAAATGAAAATTTGGGCATTTGTTTTTGTATCAGCTTTGTCACTGTACGTGATCACTAGAATGAAAAAGATCCTCTCTATGATATCACGTGATGCACAAAGGAGGAAATAAACGCGGCTCATGAACATTCACACATTTCAAGTATTGAGTCAAATAAGTAGACAAAGGAAATAAAAGCTCCCCCGCCCCACTGAAATGAAAAGTCAGAAATGAGTGGGGAGAGTCAAGAGAAAAGAAGGAGAAGCGAAAGGAGGGTACGAGGACAGGTGATAAAAAAAAAACAATAGGCTACCACCTGCCCACCCTGAAAAGAAGGAGAGAAAAATGTACCCACGCTTGGGGAGAAAAACTTGTTTCCGAGGGTGACGTCTAGCCAGCGAAATAAACTTTAATTTTTTTTTTAAATAAAAAAAGGGGTTTATTTCCATCAACGTAATGGCTGCCGAATCGTAATCGGCTTGGAGAATGGGAAAGGCATGAATCCACTTATTCTACCCCATTTATGGATAGATAGCAGCGCAGTTGGAGCTTTTTAGCCCTGTAATTGCAACCAATCTCGGGGGTTGGAGGTCTGTAAAAATCCACATTTTGTTGAATACAATGATTAGGTCTAAGTGGATCGTTTGAGAAGGGGGAACAAAAATCACGCGTCGAGACACACAGGAAGTGACTTTTTTCATCAATCATAATTAGACAGTATGAAATTATTACAGTACCTCGCATAAATAAAATCACCATAGCCCGCATGTATATCAGAACTAGTTATCTAAAATCATTTGAAATTATCTGAAAAAATAGATCTTTCATCTAAAATTATCTTTGAAAATACCAGTACAAGATTTTGTCATTGTAGGTCCCAAATGACCATAGATATCACTTCACTAAAGAAGAACTCCTTCGGAAAAACGAAAAAAATGTTTTTAGATAGAGCCGAGTGGTGTGTTTATGCAAACTCTCAAGGATGCATCCTCAAAAATATGACCAGAGGAACCTGGACACAGACACAGACAGACAGACACACACACACACACACACCCCAAATGAGTGAAGAATCTGTAGCCCACTTGGCTGGTTGGTTGGCCGGGCTATTCGTGGCGTTACGGTGATTTGATGAAAGAATTTGTTATAATAAATACCGTTATCTTGTTGCCAACATTACATTGTCTTTATATTCAAATGCAAGATTTGTCGGTATTATGATCCTTTTTTTACCCACAATTAAATCATCCATTTTTATTCTTTTCGTAGTTCATAACATGCATGTTGATTATCTGAAATCGTTCACCTGACTTTCCTTTGTTAGACAACATGACTCATTATACCAGTTATATCAAGTCAGTGCGTAGTTCTTTTTGACCCATAAATTACAAATCAAGTTAAAGTCTGTCGTTAAAAAAAGAAGGTTTTTGTTGAACTAACAGATGGGTATTTGCTAGGATAGCGCAAGGGATAGAGGTGGGGGAGCATCCTAATTGATCCTTTTGCCTGTCTAGTTATTCAAAATTAACCTTGGGGTAAATAGTGGGGAAACAACCACGACACGTTTTGTGTGAATATGTGAATACATTAAACATAATATAATATCAACACCAATAATAATAATAATAATAATAATAATAATAATAATAATAATAATAATAATAATAATAATCCCGGACAGCAGGAAGATTAGAGCACTAACCACACAAGACCGATGCAAATACCGGAGAGTTATCGAATGTGACATGATAAAACGGGAAGAAATGAAGGAGAAAATGAAAAGAGAATACTTTAGGAAGATAATGAAAATATTAAAGACCAAACTAAACAGCAGGAACTTTATAAAAAGAATAAACACATGGGCCATATCGGTAGTAAGACTCACATGACCGTTTCTGGGAGATCTCCAGTCAATGGACCGGTGAACAAGGAAGCTTATGACAACGCACAAAGCCTTACATCCTAGAGATGATACGGATAGACTGTTTGTGAAAAGAAAAGAAAGCGGCCGAGGGCTCATCAACATAGAGGACGGTGTCCATAGGGCAAAAGCAGGTATAAAAAAGTATGTGTAAGCAAACAGTGAAGACATCATAAAGAGTACCCGAAGCAGCGCAACGAACAACAAAAAAGTAGAAAACAATGGAGCAGTACAGCAAAAAAAAAAAAAAAAAACGAAAACAAATCAGAATAGAAGAAACTATACAGAAAATTTAAAAGATAGATACAGGATGTGGCAGGCGAAAGATCATGGATACGGCTACGAAAAGAACACCTGAAGAGAGAAACAGAATTGCTCATCATGGCAGCCTAAAACAAATGTATCAGAACAAACTATATCAAAACAAAAAAAATCGACGGAACAAAGACAAACAACAAGTGCCGCCCATGTGGGGAAAGAGATGAGACCGTAAACCACATTACCAGTGAATGAAGTCAACCAGTCTAGAAGGAGTATAAACATAGATACGATAGAGTAGCAACAGTGATACACTGGGAACTGAGTGGAAGAATGGGATTTAACCATGCGGAAAAGTGGTAGCTGGAGAATGGAAACCACAAATTACATTGGGACTTTGACATCGAAACGGACCCCCCATCCAAGCAAGAAGACTAGACCTAGTAATGGTAGACAATAAGAGAAAAACCTGCCAAATACTAGACGTAGCCGTACCTGCAGACCATAGAGTAAAGAGAAAAGAGAGTGAAAGACTCAAAAAATACCAGGATCTGGCAAGAGAACTGAAGGTGTGGAACATGAAAGTCAGGGTAGTACCAGTAATAATAGGTGTACTCGGAAGCGTACCAAAGACACTGAAGGCGAGACTGGAGGAACTTTGGATAGAAGGAAGGACTGAGACTGTGCAGACAACAGCACTGTTAGGAGCTGCACGAATACTGAGGAAAGTGCTAGAAATTTAAACGACCCCAGCTGTTAGCAGTGGCTTAACAGAGGAGGAGGGAGAAAAAAACGCCCAAATTGTAGAGGAGGTACGGACCATAGCACTACTGTAATAGGCGAGGGACAAATGAGATTAGATGAGAGGAGGGCTGAAGACCCGATGAAACTTATTGTCACTCAGCCTTCAGCAATGACCACTGGGCAACAGGTGTGAAACTGTAAACCACAGTTTTCCTGTGGACTATGAGAGTGTGGAGAGGAGGACTGGAGACTTGAGAAGACTTGCTGTCACTCAGTCTCCAGCAGTAACTACCAGGCAACTGGTGTGAAATTGCAAACAACAACAACAACAACAACAACAACAATAATAATAATAATAATAATAATAATAATAATAATAATAATAATAATAATAATATTTAAAAATATCTCCCTAATGTAGTCAATGAATGTAGCAAATTGGCTCTGAAGGAATACAGGGATTTAAAAGGGTTTGATAGCAGTGGTAACCGGCTGGAAATGGTGCAATCGACTTGAGATTCAAAGGCTCTTCTTATAAATGGAAAAAATTAAATTCTTTTGGGTTTCGAAATTTGAAACAATCAAGCAACCCAGCCAAGGAGACAAGATCAGACAAGATTTGTCATATAGCGAATGTTGCTCTTCCAGGAGACCAGAAGTAAGGATCGAAAGCTGCCAAAATATATTAACATTGCCAGAGAACTGAAATAAAACAAGAGTTTGAAGCTGTCAGTCCTACTTATCATTATCAGCACGCTTGTAGCAGCCTTGAAGAACCTTACAAAAAGATTGGTATAAATTCAATGAAAAACCAGAAACATCCAGACGACAGCATTATTAAAATCACTTAGAATACTAAATGGAACGCTGGAGTATTGACAAAATTTACTCTCGCATTAAAGCCATCAGCTATTACTGATGTGAAAACTCAATGAGTACAAGATAACAATTAAGAATATTGAGAAGACGGTTGCAGTATTGGGGAGAGATGCTGTCACTTGATCTTCAGACACTACCGGTACAAAAGGTCGTGAATATAACATTTACAAACACTTTTCCTAGCCTAAAATAGAACTTGAAACTTCCTTGTAACATTCATTTACACAAACTTTCTGGTAACATTCATTTACACAAACTTTCTGGTAACATCTACGAACACATTCCTTAACAGAGATCTTGAAGCCTAAAATAGAACTTGAAACGTTCTTGTACTCGTTGCCTCGAAGATGAGATTAATTGAGGTTCCTCTTCAGGAAATGCTTAATTAAAGCTGGGATCCAAATTACAGCCATAGATACTGGGAGAATAAGTTATTCCAAACAGCACTGTCCCGTGGAGGAAGTTTTTGGTGACAAATAAGAACACGTGAGGGTCTTTTGTGTCTTGACTATTGAACATAAAATCCAACCCATAATTTACTGGCGCGGAGGCCGAGTGGGGTTTAGACAACCAAAACCCAATTACAAAAAAAAAATTAATATCTAGATCAGAGCGTTCCAACCTGTGTATAACGACAGTACATTTTTGTGCGTCGCAGATAATATCCTCTGGTGTCACGAAATCAAGTATGATATTGTATATCTTTCAAAATATACCTTTCCAATTGAACAGCTGGGATGACATAATATATTTGGTTGTGTGTCTGAGAATATTTCTTTCTAAAAAGCGTGTCAACAATGCGAAGAATTTGGCGAGTTCTGATCTAGATAAGTATGTTTGATAAATTGAAAAAAGGAAAAATAATCAAAAATTGAACCTAAAAACAAAAATTTATTATATCCATTGTTTAATGAGACCGATGGAGTTTTCAAAAAGTTTTCCCCCAACCCTGCTGAAAATCCTGGATCTGCACCTGCTTCAGGGTTTATTAAGAGGGCATTTGCTCTCCGGCGTTTGTATTGACGTGTAGATATAACTCCGTCACCACTGGAAACCAGGGTGAGATCCACTGATGTTGTATAACAACTCACTACACAGAAGCAGATTTGATGACTCGATTGCTAACCTATCCATAGATTATCAATCGATAGAGATTCTCTGTGAGGTACACAAGCCTACTTCTCAGAGACTAAATACGAAGTATCAATTAATTGCCAAGGAGATCGCAAACCAATTAACGTGGAATAGTCTAACGGCTACCAAGAAACACACGTTTGGTATTGCTATAATTATCAACACTTGTAGTAAACGAGAACAAATGAGCCAAGTTTCCCGCCAAAACAACACAAAAAACATGGTACAGGCTTTGTTTTTGTTTTTCTGTAGAAAGAATGTACACACAGTCTTTATTAACAGGCAGAGTTTGTTTTTTTTAATACAGAGATTTTGTTCAAATTGCTAACATCCGTTTACTTATTGTATTTACTCGTGTATAATGCAGGAAATTTATTATCCAGTTGTATCATATTGTATAAAATTAGAGTCAAAATTGGGAGAAGCGTTAAGTTCGAGTATGAAAAATGACAAGATATAAGTATACTTTTCACTGCAAAATGTGGAGTCACATTGTACCCGAGTGAATACGGTACATCTGTGATTTTCACTGCTGAAGTCTGAATTTCAATAAGACTTTTTTTTAGAAAAGAAAAACTATATATATATATATATATATATATATATATATATATATATATATATATATATATATATATATATCCTACAAAGCTCAATGTCTTTTTCTCTCCTTTTCCCGATACTTTGTTATTATTGTACAAAGTATACATTGTCTCTTGTTGGGGTCATCAGTTGACTACCATATAACTATTTGAGAGATTTCAAAAACAAAACAGTTATATCAACATGACACCCCAGCAGTGTTGATCAGACACCACCTTCCTTTCTTATATAGTTTATGCCATACATGTAGTTCGTCATTTAATAGAAGGTTTTCTGTGCATTGTTTATTGATATTATTTCATATTACATATCTTGTTTTGAAACAAGGCTTATTTATGTAGGTTACCTTGAAAAAGTTTTTTACGATGAGGGATCAGTAAGAATAATAGTATATATATATATATATATATATATATATATATATATATATATATATGTATATATATATATATATATATATATATATATATATATATATAGGAAGAAAGCGAGAGAAAAAGCTTTTCAACTTTAAATACTAAATATATATACAAAAAAAAGCAAAAACATTTCCAAATATTTATGTCATTTCAGTCAATCATTTCCTAAAATAATGTTTGTAATTATTTTCCGTGGTTTTTATGTTTCCACAGTATTTGATATTATGGTACTAAGTGTGAATTTTTCTTTTCGGGATCATCAGTCGTTAAGAATGGTTTATACGTAGGTACGTCAATGTCCGTATTCTAGTGAAGAGAAAAACATTATTTTACACAACAAACATTATTTTTCAACATAATCTCCTCCCTTGTCATTTAATTCAATGATGGTATCAATCACACATAGCAAAATCACACAGCGAAAATTGCGATCAAAGTTTAGTCGAACACGACCGACGAGGTCAAAAAGTTGCAAGAAGTAGAAATGAAAACCTGCAAGTAAAAAATCCTAATCATTATCGTTTTCACTACTTGCGAGTTTATGATCTTGAAAATGACTGACAAAGCAATCGAGAGCGCTTGATCTGAACATTTGGTCAATTTCTATACCGGTTTGACTCTGAAATTCGTTCTCCTGTGAGAAAACGGGAGAAATTGGTGAAAAAGGTGAGGCGACATTTTTTGTCGGTCATGATCAGTCTCCGCTCCACAAAATTAGAAGTTGAAAACAAAAATTAGTGATAAATCGAAGATATTCAAAGAAATGCTTTTAGATATTTTCTTTCTAAATATTCCGTGCTGATTTAAGGACTGAGTCTTATATAACATTAAATGCAGTACTCCCAACGACAAAAAAAGCTTACGCAAAGATTATTTGAAAACAAAACAAGCTGCTATTGGATCAGACTCGACTCAAACTTCTATTTAACTGAAGATGATTAATGCAACTTTCATACTGTATACACAATAAATTTTAAAAAATCATACAAATATATTTATAAGTTTATCAATTAGAATGAAATGAGCCCGTGCGTAACGTATGCTAAATTTTCGTTAATATCTATACTTGTCTATTTAGCTCAGTCAGTGGGATCGCCTGCTGGCAGTCAGCTGGTCATGAAGTGGAGGAATGTTGGTTTTAGATATCGGTTTACACCACTTATTTTGGGTGAGGATTATTTTTCATGTTCTGGTTACGATAGAAAAATGAAGTCAATTCCCGTTGGGAATTTGACAATGAAACTTTCGGAATGGCATAATTCATCTTGCTTTCGACGAGCCAGATAAAAATCAATCAATATATAGCGCCATCTGCCACTGTATTGATTACTATATGAACAAATTTTATACCATGATTTAGGGGACGGGATAGTTCAGATTTGAGGCGGGATTACTTTTTATCTCGGTCACTCCCTGCTACACATGAATGAAATATTTCGATGCAAAAACTTTACCTGCCACTCCCTGCTATTCCCTGTCAAACATCAATAAAATATGCAAAATTTATACCAACATTTCATTAACGTGTGGCACTTTATGGATGAGGATTAGTAGTATTAAGAAGAAGCAGGGATAGTTCTGGCATCGAAATATTCCAATAAGAAGTAACAGAGATAGTTTAACATTGAAATACTCCATCACTGTGTGGCAAGAAATGGCAAGGAATATCAAGGATAAAAATATCTCTCAGTATAAGGCTCGTTATCCACTAACTTAATCTCCATCTTATGATCTAAATACGCTAATGTTTATTCTATTGAACACATTCATCCTTCAATTACTATTTTCCATTCAAAATACTTTACTTTCTCAGAGAAACCTCGACTATCTCCCTCTGAATAGACGTTACTTCTATGTAATAAGCTTTTAATTTTGATTTGCGAGTCATTCTTACAAAGGGGAGATAATTAAGGGACTTGATTCGACTAGATTCAATAGCCATAAACCGATACAGTCATCATAAGACGTTTCAAGTCAACTGCTTAACAAAGGCCTTTCCCATCTCCTTCCATGACGACCTTGATTGCACTAATCTCTACCATGCCTTACCGGCAAACCTTCCAATCTCACCCCTCCTTCTTGTATCTTGTGATTTCCAGCTATGTTTACTGTCCCATGGGCACCAATCAGTTAACCTTTTGCACCAACTATAATCATTTTTCTAAATGTCCAGCCCATCTCCATTGCTGTCGATTGAGTACTTACACTATTTGTCCAACTTATCCCTGTTGATCCTTTTCTATACCTTGGAGTTATCACTAGCATTGCTCTTTCAATTGTTTCAATTGGAATTTAGCAATATATTTCTATATCTAAGCCCAGAAGTATTTCGTTTTGGAGAATATTCGCACTTCCAGAAAAAGAAGTATTTCTCTCCAGTATTTGTATTCATTAATCTAAATTGGTGCTCTGCAAAGACCCGGATGACATTAACCCCTCCCCTCGCAATCACAAGTTTCTTTAATTCCACCCACATTTTGAATTGTAATCAAGTATTTTGACTCTGTAATACATTCTATCCGACGTTTCACTCTTGATTGAAATTACTCTTCATTTCCTCCCCAGGCCAAATTGCTCCCCTTGGTAAGTACCTCCCATATCAGAACCAGTGATCTCTTAAACTTTTTCACCTCCACGCAAGTTGGACCTTGCCTCCACACCCTACATCTTCAACTAAAAGGTCAAGTTGAATAGGGTCCCACAAATCAATGAAAAAATACATTTTAATGTATTATGTTCGTCAAGATAATATGCAGACATTTATTAAGATAATTTAATATTGAGCGGGATTTTTACTTTTTCATACAGAATTACGCCATCGATTCCTTAATATTACTCACATCCCGTCCTTAAGGAGTATACGCCCTCTCCTGGTTAAGAACCGCTGATTCTAATGCTTATTCAAGTCATTGAAAGGTTGTCTCTTGTAAACTCCAATCAACATCTGCCCTTTTCTGCTTCGTGCGATATCGCTGAGGAAACCTTCAAAATATATTTTTTCAAAACTTTTTAAAAGGTCACTAATGACACAGTGACCCTTTGTTTTTCATGACAACAGACAAATCTAGGAGTACGAATAAGCAAATGTCTACACAGGTGTGTATTTGCCGAGAAACAATGCGTTTCTTTGTTAATCTTTTCATCATGTTCCATATCATTTGTTATCAGTAATGAACAAAGTTACAAGCGAGCATTCACTTGGCTTAATCATTGTGGATGATATTGACGAGGAAAATAGTCCGACCATATGTTTATTTATTCACAAAATTCCGGTCGTTTACCCCCCGGCCTTAGTTCTATAACACCCGGCGAAGGTCAGGTGGTACACAGCCGAAACTTTGTCAATAAATATACGCATAGACGAGGAATATAGCCCGGCCATATTACGCTTAATGATTAATAAACCCCGTCCAACAAAATTCAGAAAAGTATAGCTCAGCTCAGACTGGCATAAGACCAAAATTGCAGGGGAACCCGGGGAGAATCAAATAAACTCTACCAGCGTCCTTAATTATAACACGGGTGTTTAGGTGAAAAAAAAACAGACGTGTTATAACCTGGCTGCGATAACAGCGGTTGAGTAGGGACGATATTCAAGGGTGGATGGTAAATGAATGACGGCAACCATCGTCTATCGTATAAAAACTAAGTGATATTTTAACAAGTAAGAAATCTTTAATGTTTTTCATCGGATCATCATCACGTCTTTTAACGACCGTCGTTGGACATAGACCTTCCCAGGATCCGCCACATTTTACCATCATGAGCATCGCAGAGCCAGTATTTTCTGAATTTGTCTCATTCATTTCTCCATCTTGTATCCTGTCGGTCTCCGTTTCGCATGTGATCTCTGGGGATCCATGTTGTGAGTCGTAATGTCCATTGGTTGTCTGCCATTCTTGCAACATGACCAGCCCATTGCCATTCAAGTTTTCTAATATTCTAAGGTATCTTGGACTCCCATTTTCCTCCTGACACACTGTGCTTTACCAAATTTCAGTATTCAAATGCAAAATATTTACAAAATTTGCATCAATGACCCTTTTAAACTGATAAACAGCTGCTCCTCCAGGTACCTCGTATCTGAGTCTCATAGGACAAACGGAAGTTTCATTCAAGTTCCTGTCATTGACCATTTAAACTAGTGTTGTTTCTAATTCCTTTCATTTTTACTGTTAGTTGGCCGGTGTAAATCAAATATATTTCTCAGTTGGGCAGAAGTGGCAGTTGAGTCACCTCTGTATTCAAATTGGCTTAGGATGTAGTGAAATACCGCTCAAACCGAAATATCGAGCTTACGGGTTCAAATGGAAATTCTGTTTTTAAACTGATGATGTAGAATAGTATTTATTCAATTCAACAACAGATTATTAAATGGGTTAAGTTTTTAGTGTTTCATGGGGTTAGTGTTTACGGTTATGGTCAAGGTTCATGTTTAAGGTTACATAAGTCAATTATGGATCAAATGAAAATAACAAACTTATTATCACGATGGTAGTTTCACCATTGAAAGAGGTTTATGTCGTTTATGTTATATAACGCAGAAAAGGTAATGATTTTTCCGGTTAGATTAGAGGAAAATCAAACAGATTAACCTAGGAAAATGGTCAATTTGGTAACCCTAATCAATGTATTCGTTTAAACCTTTCACTCTGGACACGAGCGTTATTATTGAGCCATCATACAGTTATAAATTTGTCAATTGTCTGCTAAAATGAAACATTGTTAAATGTGGCCACATAAAAAAAAAACGTTGTTAAAAGTGGCCAAGTGAATGAACGTTATTTAGTTTAAGCCTTTCAAGACTCCTGGACATGTATATCCCGATGTTTCAATGACTGCTGGGATATACATGTCTCGTAGTACTCTTTGAAGTATACTAGGACGCTATACATTAGATGATTAGAGTGAACGATAGATTTAACACATTTCAAAATAAATCCTACCCGTGATATCGCGTGTTGCATAAACAGCTCGTAGCATATAATTAAATAAATACCTGAACTGCAGACAGCCACTTTTTCCCCCGACAATGATATTTGCAGTTGTAATTTGAACGTCGAACAGCCAGAAATACTGTTATAAATGGACCTAGTCTATTTAAAGGCAAACCCCGCCATACGTTACTTCAATCAACGCTAAATCAAGTTACAGCTATTCGGAAAACTGCGGGCATATCCCGTTTTACGTGAGTAATTATCCAGTTACCGCGATCTGATAGGATGGGGAATCGTTGTTATAATTCCTGTTGTTCCCTTCTATCTCTTGACGTATATTCGCTTGACGCAAGGAGAGCAAGGTTTTATCTGTATTTCAACATAAGAGAATTGTGCAGATTTAAAGAAAATATTGCTCGGCTCGAGCTACCGACTGCTGCCAAATTCAGCGAGAGGTTTTCTTCTCTCCTAACATCCTTGAAAAATCCGAACCTAGCTTTTCGCTCCAACTAGTTTAGGACAAAACTCCCTTCGGACAAAACCCTACAAGAAAAGTAATATACGAACATTTTAAATCGTTATTTTTATTCCTATATGTAGCTTATGGACAATCCTAACACGATGCCTCAAAAATGTTGAGCGTTTAAAATGTGTGATTAGAATACATGGCTCGATAAACACTTTTCCCAAAGTAAAAAAAATAAGAAAGGTAAGAAGAAGAATAGTCACCACATATTTAACGGATCCCCAGAGACGACATGCTAAACTGAGGCCGATAAAATACAAGATGGAGAGATGAAGTAGACAAATTCAGAAAATACTGACTCCGCGACGCCCATGAGAATTGTGCGTGGATCCTGGGGAAGGTTTATGTCCAACGACGGACGTTAAAAGACAGATGATGACGATGACGATGACGATGATGATGATGATGATGATGATCAAAATTTTTGTTACGTTTTTATATAACCAAGTGGGGTTGGTCCTAATTAATACTTTAACTTTGTGGACTCTGCCCAAGGGGGTTTGTCTTGTAAGAGGGGCGGGGTAGGGGGGCTTCTTCTTGATCCCTTGTTCCAATATACCAAAGCTTTTTTTCCATTATTTATTCTATTTCTAAGCTCTTCCACCAGTGTTGATTTAAGGCTTTATGTCTTTGGCGATCAATTCACAAGCGTTAGAATGGCTTTCAGGAATAAATTTTTTTTAAAAGTAAATCAAACAAAATTGCAATTTACTTATATACTCTATGGTGCCAAATAAACGCCCTCCCCAAGCCCAGACCTTGATCGGCACATGGTTTACGGAAGACCACGTTCAAACCAAAATGCTGAAAATCGTATGCTTTGAAGAAACGTTAAGCAGAATACTATTGAATTCGTGAAGTTGAAAATGGTTGGCATTTGAAAGGAACAATTTTCTGTACATAAGTTAATCAGATTCCACTTGTTAATATATTTAATTTGATAAGAGCTATTTTAAAACTAAAAAGATATGAGTATTTTAACCCACTTCGAGACTTTTGCACTACCCTGTACAACGAAGTACGTTAAGAATTTACTCGGAAAATATGACAAATATGAAACTGCTTTAGACATCCCGGTCATTTTAGGGTTAAATATACCAGTAACCTGATTTCGACACCACATGTCATTTTAAAGTCAAACGAAAATGATTCTTAATATTCAAATATATACAGTGCAATGTGTATCAATACGTATATATTTACTATGTACTATTTAGGACGTTATTGGGGGAATGTCAATTTTTCTAGGGGGAGAAATGTTTTGCTGATGGTTCAACAACACACTGATAAAGAAAGTGTCTATAGCATCCCCTGTTAATTCATAACTAATGGACAGTAATTCACTTCCACGATGTAAAATAAAACAAATAGTGATCGACAATTAAACAATGAAGAGAAAAAAAGATATACAAATAGAATAAGAGGAAGTTTTCCATCCAGAAAAACAGACCACCAATGACGTCCTAACCCAAAAGTAAATCCAAAATCCAAAATCCAAAATAAATCGAATCATTCGCCTGAAGGAGCCCAATGAAGTTTGAGACAAAAGCATTCGTGTAGCGAATCCTTCATTTCATTATATATATATATATATATATATATATATATATATATATATATATATATATATATATATGGACATTTTATATCCGATAGAATGTGTCGATTAATAATAATTCATTTACTCGATCCAAGTCTGCTCACCTTCCTACCGAACAAAATCGGTGCCGAGCACAAAAAACTTCTCACAAAAACGTCTATATAATTATCCCACACTATATATATATATATATATATATATATATATATATATATATATATATATATATATATATATATATATATATATTGTAAATTGCTTCACGGAGCAGGCATTAAAGATTGAACATCTAGCCTCTCTATTCATCGTTATAACTCTAGAGCCAATTTTACTACAGGCAATGTCTAGAATAAAGAGACTGGTAGATAAAACATCTGTTGTGAGTTCATGGCAAAGATGCGACTGAGCAGAAAAATCAGACTGGTTCACGATGCCAATGTTGGTCAAGAGAACTAGGGCAGTGTTTGAACAGCCCGGGCGGGGGGGGGGCGTGCTACGCACTGGACGGATGAATCACGAAAACCGTAAATAATAATAATAATAATAATAATAATAATAATAATAATAATAATAATAATAATGATACTGATAAGTATTATTGTAGTGGTGGAGAAGGAATGAGATTAAGTCGAAGCGTAGAATTTGCTTGAAATGGTAGAACGGGACTTGAGGGTAAATCTTCCGTAAAAGGAGGGAAAAACAAACTTAAAAATAGACAGCAAAGATGGATGACTAATAACATAAAAATAAAAGCAGATGTTTAGATTAATCGTACGCGGCTGGAGATGTAAGGTGAGTGAAAGGTGTCTGAAAATCCGGCAGTTTTAGTAAGCCTGGAAAAGTGTTGCACGTTTATTTTTAGCGCATATGTACTCTCATTCCGCTTTACAGTACAAATGACCGGTAGTTTAACTTACTCGCTGCCAAACGTATTTATTTTACGATCTAAATCCTATGCTGGGATGTTCAGGTAAAAAATGATGAAAAGTCTCCATTGCATGTTCAATTCTCAAATAAATCAACCAATGTATACAGCAGAATATCTAGTAAATGTATTATATACATGTGTTGAAATAAAATCCAACTATATAATGAGCATATACGTTTTTTTTTCTGTTTGTTTGTCACTGATACATCTCATCGGTCTATTTACTTTCTTA